>RDPX01000664.1:83749-98492 GCA_003991215.1 Morbakka virulenta
AGAGAGAGAGAGAGAGAGAGAGAGAGAGAGAGAGAGAGAGAGAGACACACACACACACACACACACACACACACACACACACACACACAGAAAGACAGAGAAAGAGGGGTGGGAGGGACAGAGACAGGCAGACAGATACAGAGATGAGACAGAGAGAGACGAGAGAGAGAGACACACAGACACAGAGAGAGATAAACAGACAGACAAACAGACTAAGGCAGACAGAAGAAGTCTCAACTGTTTTAAAAAAGTACCTGCCCTAATTATTCATGGAGTTGTTTAATTTCCAGTTTGCATTTTTGTTAATTACAGCTTGGATTGCTAAAGAGGCCTTCCAGAAAGCAGGTTCACTCAAAGGTGGTGATAGTTAACGTTCCCTGCTACCCCTGTTAACTTTTAATCAATAAACGCGTGTTATTAATGCAATAGTAGTTTGTATTTGCTGTATTTCTTTCCCCTTGAACAAACGTTGTTTTTTATAGTGGGGCCAAAATAAAAATAGTTCCATTTTTATTTTTTTAGGGACAACGTAGCATTCTCACTGATATTGTGCACTTCTCCTCTCATACAATGGCAATCTATGGTTGGCCAGGCTACCTTTATCGACTTAATGCTTGTTCGTTTGGATGTTGCAGGCTCTGTTGCAAGCTCAGGTACTAGTTATTTACAACATTTATGTAGCTTGTTTATTATTAGAAGGCGCATTAACACTGTGGTTTCCCACAATATCAATGAACATTGTCACAAAGAAACCACGGAAAAAACTTCGCATTTTGCACTGGGATACGCCCCACCCACTTGATCATAAATAGAAGTTGACTTGACATAAATCCACCCACCCAAATGATATGGGCTATCCATCCTTCGTCTGCTGATTTTTCATATAGAATAATACCCATTGTTTTGGTTTTTCATTTTGGTGCTGTTTATTGGTTGATTGTTATTGAATGTGATCCCCAGGTTCTGTCTCCATATTAGTTTAATTACTTTTTGTTCATCTCTTCGACAAATTCTGCCTTCTTATACACAAAGCAGATTGCACGCCAGTTAAACTTCATATAGAGTCAGTGCCTCAATTATATTAGTCATTTACATTGTGCAGAGAATACAGCACTTACTGCTGCATACTAAAGCAGAAGATCTCAGCGTTTTCTCAGCAGAAAGATTTCTGAGCTTTAGATGTTAAGGGCTCGTGAGCTTTTTCAGAGCTGCGTTTCGAGAGGTACTTCTCCCGTCGTCAGTCTCAGAATTATCTCTCGAAATGTAGCGTACAAAAAGCTTACGATTCATGACATGATAAAGCTCGTACATCTATGGATTCCTCTGAGTCCATAAATTTCAGAATTTTCAAGAGTTCTGAGCTTCTTGGAGTGTCAAGAAATCCAGCTATGCGGATGTCACAGAATGAATCCCCCCGACTTAATACGAAACCGTTTCGAATTGCCTCTGTGTTGACAATGCATATTGTTGAGGAAAGATGCTGGACAAGACTGGAAAAAGCTCCAGTCAGTAGGAACGTTTTCTTTCACTTGTTATATCAATGATTAAAGCATACCGCGTAAGGTCAATCGTAGTTTTTCTTTACAAGTCAGAAGCACCTTGTAATAACTTTACTGATAGCATTTCTCACCAATAATCATCTGAATATAGATAAAGATGAATTTTCTGTCCACCAATTCACAATATTTTTTAATTACGTTTGTATCTATAAAAAACGAAATTGCTGTAGACTGTGTGTTGAAACAACCAGAACCTCGCAAATACTAAAAGAAGAATATAAAAATTACATTTTTAGTACTTTGGATTAAAATTTTTGAAATTGTTTGTAACTAAAGCTCTTCAGCATTTATAAAGTGCAATGTAACTAATAATGTTATTATTGCAATTTGAATCCAATTGACTTAACAATTTGACAATTCATACATTATATATATATATAATCATAGTTCTTATTTTTTTGTGTTTTACCCTATGTATATTGCTCTGCTATATACATTGATCACTTTTTGATACGAATACACAATATTGCACTAATATACATATATATATATATTTGTGCAATATTGTGTATTTGTATCAAAAAGTGATCAATGCATATAGCAGAGCAATATACATAGGGTAAAACACAAAAATTAAGGACTATGATTGCAACTAATAGTTTCACGATATTTCGATCATCAGGCATATATATATATATATATATATATATATATATATATATATATATATATATATATATATATATACTCTACGCTATATACAATACTGTTTCACCCTTTGTGTGTTTATNTTTGATACGAATACACAATATTGCACTAATATACATATATATATATATTTGTGCAATATTGTGTATTTGTATCAAAAAGTGATCAATGCATATAGCAGAGCAATATACATAGGGTAAAACACAAAAATTAAGGACTATGATTGCAACTAATAGTTTCACGATATTTCGATCATCAGGCATATATATATATATATATATATATATATATATATATATATATATATATATATATATATATATACTCAAGCTACATACAGTACTGTTTCGCCCTTTGTGGGTTCATCAGTGCAGCACAGAGTTTCTGAGACATAACTCTCAGGCCATGTTGCCGGAGCAAGCACAGCTTAAGAAGTTATTGTGGGATCCTGTCAGAGTGCTCAAACTGCGCATGCGCAGTGAGCTCTGCATTACGCAAACGACAGGTTCCCATCTCAGATAGAGTGCTCAACCAAACTTTCGTAAGGGAGCGTAATACTCAAGCTACATACAGTACTGTTTCGCCCTTTGTGGGTTCATCAGTGCAGCACAGAGCTTCTGAGACAACTCTCTGGGTCATGTTGCCGGAGCAAACACAGCCTAAAGAGTTATTGTGGGATCCTGTCAGAGTGCTCAAACTACACAAGCGCAGTGAGCTCCGCATATATATATAACGTATCAATCACCATATGTAATGAAAGTTAATAATCCTTTGTGTATAATCATATATAGGTGCTTACCCTGTGGAGTCAACAGTGATATATTAGAAGGCCTACGAGGTGACAATTGCTGTCATTGCAATTTGGCTGCGACAAAGCTCTCACTTGAACTCAAAGAAACGGAATTTGTTTATGTCAGCTACCACGACGAGGTAAAACTTGCGCAAATGATTATATTTAACTTCTTCTTTTTTCAGAGGGTGAAAATAGACATATAGACAACATTTCTAAGTATTTGTTGTTCTGTGATCATATTTGCATTATGCTGAATTATGTTTATGTTTGGGTTTGTTTGTTTACATTTTTTGGTTGCATTTCTTTGTTTGTTTTATTTGTATTTTTGCGTTGGTTTCAATTTCTTTCTTTCATTTTTTCTTCATTTCCTGTTTTAAGTTTTTAACCCATTTCTGCATGTTGTATCGGCTATAGCTCTTGCCATTTACTTTAGCAAGCTTTTCCTAAATGAGAACGTCGACTTTGCTTTCTTAAGATGTTTGTAAGGAACGTCCGATTTGTTTGGTTGTCGTGAGATCCGGTTTTTATCGAAATGATATAAAGTAACAACAGGTGTAATCATTACTTTTTGGATCATATGGAAAATGTCAATGTGACGGAAGGAAGTGTTGTTTTTTTCATATGTAATAAATCCGGGAAGTAAAAAAGGCCGGAAGGATATCAAGATCCTTGCCTTCCTTGCATTATTTGCCTTAAATTACTTCATTGTTCCTCTTATGTGTGTGTTTGTCTCCGTCCCTCCTCTCCCTCTGTCTCTCTGTCTGTCTGTCTGTCTCTCTCTCTGTCTCTCTCTCTCTCTCTCTCTCTGTGTCTCTCTCTCTCTCTGTGTGTGTGTGTGTGTCTCTCTCTCTCTCTCTCTCTCTCTCTCTCTCTCTCTCTTGTTCTTGTTCACTCATCCTTCCTTTATTTCTATCTCGTGACCTCATGTTTTTCCCATCATCGATTTGCTCACACTTCTTAAGTAGGTTTAATCGTTGAATTGCGCTGCTTCTCTTACCTTCAGTACATCCACCGAGAGTCAAATGTTTTAACCCTCAATTCCGTATTATGTGGCCTAGAAATGTGAGCTGTCTTACTCTGATCATCTTCAACAGACTTCTTTCTATTCCTTCTGTTCTAAAAACATCATTTGTTACATATCCTTTCCACGATTTCTTAACCTTCATCCGTAGAACCACATTTCAACTGCTTCCAACTTTTTTTCGATTGGTGGTGCTATTATCCCTTCGTTATTAAAGGACGGATTAGACAAAATATAGCAGCTTAGTCTAATTATAAATACATAAATCTGACCAAGTATATTTTTTCACAGTTACAGAATTTGTATATTTTTTTTGTGGACAGGTTTGATTCAACGACATTTTCGGCAATTCGATTCGGATGATTTTTCTTGTGTTACTGGAGATCACGGACGAGGAGCCTTGGCTTAATTGCTAGTGCAGTTGCACAATTCCCAAGAGGTTCCTGGTTTCGATTCCCCGAGCTGGCGAAGAAAATTTGGAACTTTATAAAGAATAAAGCCATCGGTTGGCGTCAGGAAGGGCGTCCGGCCAAGAAATTCCTCACTGCCAAATCAAAGTCCCTCTGAAGAGTACCGTCTGAGCCCCAATTGCTTGGGGGAAATGACGTTAAAACTAAAAAAAATAATTGGCGCTCACTGACGAATGCTTAGATTCTTAAGCCATTTTCTTGTTTTTTTGTGATATTAAGCTCTTCAGCAAATTTTTTTCTACCTTTTCGATCCTCTTTTAATGCACAGTTGATTACTGTTGCAGAAGTCAGATGTTTTCATTATTTATCACAGGTGTTTGAACCACCCTTCTTCGTCGCAGTTGATCATGATAGAAAAGCAATTGTCATCTCTTGCAGAGGAACAATGTCACTCAAGGTACCTTTTTTTCATTTTCATTTAATATTTATGTAAGGTTTGTAGTGTTTGCACAGTTTTTTCCAATGTACAGAAAAACAATGTATACCAAGAACTGATTAAGACAAGCAGTGGTGTTATAACTTTATGGAGCGGTACTAGCTAATCACTAATCCTTGTAGCTGCAGGAATTTTTAATGCCCGAGCGGGAAATTTAGAATTTCATATTTAAAAGCCGCTTCATATGGGTTACTATTTCCTTTTCACGTAGGTATCGTTTTCGTCGATCTGTCTTTTTTTTATTGCCAGGCCTGTACCTACAGGTAAGTGGTAAGTAGTTAATTATAATTAAAGGCACTTGTACACAATTAAGGTAATACAAGACTCATGCGCTAACCACTTTTATTTTTTAATTAAATATAAGCGGATTATTTTGAAAATACATCCAATAAAAAACAAGTTAAAGTTTAGGGCAAGTTCTTTTATTGTCATGAGTATTAGGTCCAGAGCTACAGGAGCCTTAACCTCCACCTTGTTTCTTTTGTTTTATAATCCTCTATTGGACTGTGACTGCACCACCCCTTCCCTCTTCCCCCTTTCCCTATTATCAGAGGTCATAATGATTCTCAAATTTATGCAGAAAGGGGCTTGGGTATCAAACAAAGCTAATTAAATAATTTAGTAGCTTCCTTGATAGAGCAATCCTCTAGTACTTATATTTGATACTAGTTCGAATTTCGATCCAATAAGTAATGCAAATGAATTACAGAGGTACACATATATCTAGCAATTAAAATCCCTCGTCAAATTTAGCCTGTATACGTCAGTTCTTTACTCAATCGGTATTTATTAAATGATATCGTTAAAGCATTTTGTTACTTGAAGAGGAAACATTTTATAACTAGAAAAGCACTCCGAAAGTGCCGACCTCCTCCAAGCAGCTTGTTTTCATACATGTTGGGACTTTAACCAAATATTGTTGACCTGCGATGCCACCAAGGACCTAGAGACCTTAAGCCTGACACTCTTCTAACTGAATCAAAGAACAATTTTGAACAAACTGTGCAATTCCTCACAAAGTCAAACAAAACCCAGACGGTGATCATAACCTACACAGAAATTTAACCAGTTCTTCCTTGTGCTATCAAGGTCTCCTACAAATTTTACCCAAATCAGTTTCGCAACTCTTGAGCTATTTTGCTTACAAACAGACGAAGAAACATAACGGAACATAACCTCCTTGGTGGAGGTAAAAAGATCAGTAGATAGGCACACACACGCATTCGCACACGCACAGAGAGAGAGAGAGAGAGAGAGAGAGAGAGAGAGAGAGAGAAAGAGAGAGGGAGAGAGAGAAAGAGAAACAAACACACACTTGGTTTACGTTGCCCACCAAACATGTAGTGTTCGATTAACTGAAGCTCTAAATTAAGCAAAGAAGATTAGAAATAGTCCACATACAAATAGTCATTGATATTTCTTTTCTAACCTAGGATGTTTTGACAGACTTGATGATAGAAGAAGAAAGAATCCCAGTTGAAGGGGGTGACCCATCCTGGAAAGCGCATAGTGTAAGTTGAGTAGGTTTAATTTTGATCGGTTTTCAATGTAGTTTTGTTGTACCAGCTACATGTTTTTGTATATTGTTTTTTTTTAATTGGTTCTCTTTCTTAGGTAAAATGTTGCTTCCCGTTAGTGAAAAAGATCTTGAATTCAAAACCGTTGTTTTTCTACACTCACTAAGTCACTTATTTCCGTCCTTCTACCCTCCCTCTTTTCTCTCTCACGGACACTGGCAGACTCTCGCAAACTCTCTCTAACTTCCTCTAGCGCGTGCACTCTCTCCCTATTTGTGTGTGTTTGTCTATCCAATTGATAATAAGATTACTCAATACATCGTTGTGCATTCACAAGTATCAACCAAACAAGATATTACACTTGTTCACCAATCGTTAATTATATATCGTTAATTATTTATATATATATATAGATATATATATAGATATATATATATAGATATATATATAGATATATATATATATAGTAATATTAGTAAGGTATACCAATGTTTACTAAGAGTGCTCAATGTTTCCAGAGCGTTTATAAATCCAGTATAGTATACAAAATAACTAGACAAATTTAGCAGTTACTACTAGTTTCATGTTTTCTTAACAATCTTCAAACTGCAATGAATTACTACAAAATTTCGTGTATTATAAAGATGCATGGTAATTATGGTACACTCAAGTTATATATATATATATAACGGTACTGTCTGCAGATTGAGTATATATATATACAACTTCCTATCTTGTGTCTCTTCTTTTTTCTCTGGCCCACTTTCTGCCTCTGTTCTCATGTTTATCTATCTATCTATCTATCTTTCTATCTATCTATCTATCTATCTATCTATCTATCTATCTATCCTATCTATCTATTCATTTATCTATCTCGCTTTATATATATATTCATCTGTCTGTCTTCCTATCTATCTGTCGATCACTATCCACCTATCCATCTATTTCTCTGTTTCCCTCAATGCTCATCTATTCCCTTCTCTGCTTATCTCCACATTTGTTATCAATCATATTTTCACCATGTCAACATTTTTGCTCAGATTATATTGTGAGAAATGTTCCCTAACGGGTTGATGTGGTCTTTTAATCTACTAAATGATCCACCCTCAAACGAAATACGATTCTACTTACCAAACCTGAGTAACTTTCCTTTAATTTTTGTTAACAGGGGATGCTTCAATCGGCCAAATATGTACTGGATCATCTGTTATCGAAGAATCTAATTTCCGGTGCCTTTTCTTGGGACGAGGTTAGTGTCGTGTCGCTCATTACTTTTTTAACAAATTGTTAGAATCCTTACTTGATAGTAGCACTGGAAGGAAAAAGTCACAAATGCTAGGTTAAAAATTTATCTTTGAAAATATTATCATTTAGCTCTAACGACAACAGGAATTATAGTGGTTTTTAGATGCCCCATCTTTGTGATTTCTATCTCAAGATACTTATACTTACTAAGTTTTTCAAATGTCTTTAATGATGTATTACTAATAGCAGGAGTGCTCATATTTATGTTGGAAAAGGTCTTTTCTTGATGGTTCTTAATGGCAATATCTGGTCGGTTTGCCTGAATAGTTCTGTCACTTTGGATACTGAAGTCCCAGAGTATTGTGATAAATTTGTTTTCTGTTTCACATTGGTTTATGTTCGCACCAATATTTATCATGAGGGAGTTCAAACTCTTAAAATAACATCGAGTGGATATACTGACCGACTCTGTTAATGCGCTTTTGATATTCTGTTGGGGTCATTATGGGGCAACTTGGAGGCATCATTTGAAATGGAGAAAGTTTCTTCAGATTTTCTTGCTTAACTACTTGTTTAAGCATCCAGTCCGTGCTACTATCAAGATAGTACACAAACCTATGGCTGACGTCATGAGTGAAAGCTTCAAATGAATCATTCCTCACCCTCCCTCTTTCCTAGGTAGGTATAAACGATCAACATCAGTTTTACATGCGATGTATGGTATGAAGTTTTCTAATTTTTTTATCAATTTTTTTAATTTCTGCAATCGACGGATTAATTACATTAAAACTATAAATGACAACAGGAATGGCTAATGAGTTTATCGCAACAATACGATTTCTGGCATTTAATTCACTTTTGAGAATGGGCCTCACCCGTCTGTAGCACTGTTTACGTATTTTTTCCCGCATGGCCGAGTGATTAATACCGTTACCTTCATAGATCCCTAAATATTTATACAACACCTCCTGGTTTAACTCTCTGATTTCGATGTTGCGCTTATTTTTGAAAACAAGCTATGCTCATCAGCCTCAGGACAGAACAACCTTTCTCACAATCTGTACTGTTTCTAGCAATGCAACGTTTTACAACAACAATGCATTTATTTACTTTAATTCCTAAAATCTGATTTTGAGAAAGAGCGATAGGTCACAACACAGTCATTGGTTTTTTTTCTTAAATGGTGTATGACACTCTATATAAAGAACTTCGTATTTGTAGCATTGCCATAGTAAGAGTGTATTTAATTGTTTTTTAATTGTAGAACTGGGTATAAAGAAAATAATTTAAGTCTTACTGCCAGCTGACTACCAGCATAAAAATCAGAAATCCCAACCACTAAACTGTGCCAGTCACATTGACCTACTCTGTCTCTATTATAGTCAAATGTTTGTGTGACCATCACTACCACTACCAACAACAACCTTTTATACCTATTTTAGGTGATTATGTTCGTGGGTTATGCGGCTACGTTGGTTTGCAGCAGAAAAAGGATTTTAAATCTTATTGCAGTAAACCTTATTTGGTCTTAACCTGTATTTGCACAAACCCAACATTTTCGCTAGACCAGCATTGGCGCTAGACCAGCATTTACGCTAGACCAGGATTTTCGCTAGACCAGCATTAGCGCTAGATCAGCATTAGCGCTAGACCAGCATTGGCGCTAGATCAGCATTTCCACTAGACCAGCATTTGTCCACAGTATTAGCCAATTACTTATGTTTGAATTGATTATGTTCAGTATAATTATGTTTAGAATGATTATGTTTAGATTGAGTTACAAATTCTTTTCGCCCGCTCGGGGTACTGAACCAAGAGGATCTGGGTTCCATTCCCCGAGCTGGCAAAAAGAATTTGAAACTTCACAGAAGAAAAACCCATTGTTTGGCGTCAGGAAGGTTATCCGGCCAAGAAATTCCTCACTGCCAAAACAAAGTCCCTCTGAAGGGCACTGCCTGCATCCCAGTTACTTGGGAAAATGACACTTAAAAAATATTTAGATTTATTCTGTTAAGATTAAATATGTTTTTATTTCTTTGTAGAAAAAAGGAACCAACACTTACAGGCTGACATTAGTTGGGCATTCTCTTGGTGCTGGTGTTGCTTCCATTTTAGCTTTTTTACTTCGTCCATCCTATCCAGATCTTGTTTGTTATGCATACTCACCACCAGGAATCACTTTCAAGTATGAAAAGATAATTTTTTTCAGTCTTGAGAAATAATTTTGTAGCGTAATAGTTTAGGACTGACGAACTATTCTCTTTCCATGAAAGAAAAATTAGTAGATCAATCCCTTAAGGCTTCTTTTGTCTCCATTTTAAGATAGTGCAAGTAATAAAGAATATTTTGTTGTTTTTTTACATTGCCATTTTACTTTAAGGTGATGGATTAAATTGTTTGGCATTGGCAATAAGAGGAGGAAGGATTTTAAAGCACACCATTTAAAATTTAATTTTTGGATGTAGAAAATTAGGCAAAGTAAATTTTTCACCTTAATAAAGTTACAACGAGACAGTTCTGTTCAACATTTAAACTAAACAATTCTGTTGACATTGAAATGTTTTTTCTTTTTAACTTTATTTAATCGAAACTGTTCTGTTGAACATCGAATTGAAACAATTACGTTAACATTGAATTGAAACTTCTTTTGAACATCACTTAATGAGGTTTATTGAGTGTGGTCAAACTGTTCTGAAAACGAATTTTTGTTGCAAATGCCAGTGCAGATACAATCATTGATATTTTTTGTGAACAGGCAGACTATAAAACTGCATGTCCAACGAGCACGATGAATTAGTAGAATTATCTTTGTGCAGTAGTGGCGGAACAATACATAGCAATGAGCCAGCAGGACAACTACCCACCTGCTAATACCTGATGAACACTACGGGCAAAGTATTAGTAAGAGGGTCATATATTCTTAGTAATTATCTTAGTTGATAGCATTTGCACAGGCTGTTCTTAATGTCGCTTTATTCCTCCTGGGCCAGGCACAGCTAGCAGGCAAAGGCCAAGAGGTTTCTTTCTCCCTACATTTGTAGAGCGTTTCTAAGAAACCAAGCTGTTCCTAATAAGGCTGTCTTTTGTACTAAACCAATGTCTAATTCAATATCTATAATGTCAGACCATCTCTGAAATTTGTGCTTGCAGACCCTAAAGCTCCAACAACAATTTGTACAACACGAGCATTCTTCAGTAACCAAAGCCTTTTTTAATTCAAGTTTCAGGTTTTGATATTGTTCAATCTTTTACTTTTCGTTATCATGTACCCTACAATCAGCTAGTACAGCAACACCAATAACGATATAAGATTTGATTTTCTTATCATGCACAATTAGATCAGGTCATCAGGCCTCAATAACATCACACTGTATGTTAACATATCAAATCAATTTCATGTCATTATTTTCAAATACTCCCTCAGGGCAGTGCACATACCACTTCTGCTTCCTTTCAAGACCATATTTCTCAAATAATTTCCAATGGATTAGTTTGGCAATGTTATCGTGTCTCCTCTTGTAATCGCGTTGAGCAAGCTTTTTGCACTCACAAATTATGTGATGTGCAGCTTCACCCTTCTCACCACACATTCTGCACATCAGATTTTCTGTTGTTTTTTCAATCTTATATTTAATATGATTTGTTCTTAGTTCCTGCTCTTGCGCCGCAAGTATCGTTGCTTCAGTTTGTACTTTCAAGTAACTATGGGCAATCCATTTCCAAGACAATTCACTATCTACTTCTTCAGGTATTTCACGATTGAACTGCCCATACATTCGTTTTTCATTCCACGTAAATTTTAATTTAGTTTGATTTTGTCTCTTAAATTCTTTCTCTGCTAAATTGTCAGTTCTGATTATCCCCACTTTTCTTACGCCCTTAAAACCAATTCATCTGACTCGCGAGCGTATAAACATAAGTTGTTTTCCTCAAATCTTACACATGTTTCAATCCCAATCAGCCTTTTCCTCCGTCTTTTCTTTTCAAGTATAACCGATCAACGTCACTCTTAGGATGTAGATCCCTTTACATCGTTAAGGTCTTTCTCGTCGTTCTATCTAACGTCTTCAGCTCATCGACTTTCCAATCTATGATTCCTGCCCCATATCTTAAGAGTGCACCCGCCCAGGTATTGAAAGCTTGGATCATATTCTTAGCATTTAATTTAGATTTTAATACCAACCTCAACCGTCTTTTATATTCAGTTACTACCTTAAGTTTCATCTTTTGCTCTTTATTCTCATCTAACTCTAAAATTCCAGGCTAGGTATACCGATTTTTATCTACCGCTTTCATAATTTCTTCGGTAGGCAAATTAATTCCGTAAGACTTAATCAACTTCCCTCTCTTCAGAATAATCACTCCACATTTTTTAAGGCAGACTCCATGCCAATATCCTTGCTGAATACAAACAGTGTTTGTATTCAGCTATCTATTTGATCCGCACTCTTTCCAAGCAATTTGAGATCATCCATAAAGAGGAGGTGATTCAGCTTGAATTCTTTCTTATTCCATTCATATGATGCATTCACTTTTCTCAAAACAAGAGACAGTGGGATCATGCATATCATGAATATCAGTGGGGAAAGACTGTCACCTTGGAAGATACCTCTTTTTACATCTTTTTGCCATTTGAAGTTAACAGGAGTTTCCATCGTTTCATACTTTTCTCCACAAAGCTCCTAATGTTGTTAGCAATGCCAAACATATTAAGACATTCTAGAATCCAGCTATGTGGGACAAAATCGTAGGCTTTGCTGCAATCAATCCGCGCCATAGCTAGATTCGTCTTCCTTTTCTAGTAACTGCTAGTAATTATTATTATTATTTTACTATGTTTCAACAGGTTGACTCAATCAACAAATATACACTTGCTATTCTTAGATGACCTATATATAAAAATAGACAAAAGTGTTAAAATCCTTTATATAAAAAAAAATTGGAAAATTCAGTGCAGTATTAGAAGTATACACCATCTGTTATTTGGTACTGAGACCGATTGAAGAAATAGTAGGCCTAGCTGATGGATCCGCGGCTTTCATACCTTTAGCCCATGTTAACCAATTGGTTGCTTTTGGCCCAATTGACTTTTACGACACGTCACTTTTTCTTTAGCTTTGTTTCCGTAGACCGCCACTATGTCCAATACGGCCTTCCCCTTCCTAGCGCCCCGTAAGTTCTTGATTGCAATGTGATCTTTGCGACGCAGTACATCACACAGCTAACGCCACTCTTTAAGTTGTAGCATTTCTTATCGTCGAAAGCCGCACGAAACAGGATTGATCCATGCTTTTAACGGATATTCTTTTTATTCGCCGCAGGTATTTTATCTTGACAAGCGCGCAAAATGGTATCATAACCGAATGTCATTAGATTTTTAATTAGTTGTGCACAGCCAATTATGTTGTTCCATTTTAATGCCGTGCATTTAGCTGCAAATCTTTACTTGCTCGTTTGGTATAAAGGAGTCAAATTTGAAAAACAATATGTAAGAATTATAAGTTGATTCGTCCTTCTGTTCCTAAAATTGTCAAGTAATAAGAGGTATTCTGAACATCTGAATATGTTTAAATTGTATTTGCTATTCGCTATTATATTATTGTGTGGCAAAGGCTAGCAAACAGTAAAAAAAACAAGCAGTGAAGGGTAAATTTTTTCTTATTGTTCTATGCAGAAGATTGCCTTTTAATACATGGCAAGTTTTAATAGAGTGCTGTCATAATTTTTCTAAACAGTACTTATTCTCTGTAGTTTAATGTCATTATTTCATATGGTTCTGCTTGACGCACTGTTGTAAGGAATTTGTATTGCAGTACTTCATAATTTCATTGTTGACTGTCTTTCAAGACCAATTTCTTATCTGATACATTTTCCTGGCTTGGAAAATTGAACCCATAGGCTCTTGATTACTGATTACTTGATTACAGCTGCACTTACCACTAACTTACGGCTCCTTTAAGACAAATAATACAGGTCCTTAATTTTGATGGCCCAATACCAGTATTCTGAATATGGAGGTTTTGGTATAAGCACGTGACACTGTAGTAGGCACTCATTTCAGTTTCGAGGCTACGGGATTATTAATGCCCCTCACAACGTGGAATGGTTGATTTAAAAGTTCGTAGATTTCTTTAGTTATTTGAATCCTGTTCTTTCTGTTGTAGCTACTCAGCAGCTAAATATGCAGAAGATTTTATTTATTCAGTTGTTATAGGAAAAGATGTTATTCCACGGTAAGTACTCTTACTTCCTCTTTTAATTTCCGTTTTTATGCGCGCCCATTTCAGTTCGGTCGTCCATTTGCTTCCCATAAGTGTTCATAAAGTTAACACATCAATGTAATTCAAATACAGTTTTAATGACAACATATTTCGCATTCTAAACTTTGATTTTCGACGACAGGCTTCTTTATCATATAGGATAGAGACGTGATGATATTCAAACACTTATGTCTTTTCACTTCGTTTATTGATTTAATAGGACAGATTTTTGTTTGGTGTTTATTGTTTCCCCATCAGTATTCTCGCCGTCCTTAAGATGGGTTATTATAAATAATTCCCAACGGCATTTCATAGAAGCTTTTATTAAATAAGCAGATTGATGCATGGGTGCTGTGAATTATTAGAACATATTAGCTCATCAACACATATCCGCATATATACAATAGTAACTGTAATAGTTTCTGTTGAAAATAAAACACACATTGATAAGATTGGGATTAAATGCTGTACATTATTTGGCAATTGGATTATCGAAGGGCAAAAATACAAAGTATTTAGGACTTGACACACACAAACACACAGGCACATACACCAGCGCGCTCGCACGCACACACACACACACACACACACACACACACACACACGCACACATACACGAAGAAAAAAGGCCGGAAAGATATCAAGATCCATGGCTTCCTTGCCTTCAACGCCCCCCGTCCCAACCTCTCTGTCTGTCTGTCGGTGTGTCGGTCTCTGTCCCCCCCCCCTCTCTCTCTCTCTCTCTCTCTCTCTCTCTCTCTCTCTCTCTCTCTCTCTCTTGTGCTTCACATCAC
>RDPX01000664.1:106495-126495 GCA_003991215.1 Morbakka virulenta
CTCTCTCCCCCTCTCTCTCCCCCTCTCTCCCCCTCTCTCCCTCTCTCTCTCTCTCTCTCTCTCTCTCTCCCTCTCTCCCTCTCTCTCTCTCTCTCTCTCTCTCTCTCCCTCTCTCCCTCTCTCCCTCTCTCTCCTCTCTCTCTCTCTCTCTCTCTCTCTCTCTCTCTCTCTCTCTCAACTTCCCTCTCTCTCAACCTCTCACAACTTTTTCAAAATGCAAAGAAAAAACAAAATGATTTACTTGTTTCTACCACATTATGGTGATATGTACATATCTTTTTTTTTTATTTATTTATTTATTTGTTGATTCATTCATTCTGAATAGTTATCCCCGATTTTTTTAATTGCCATGTACAAAGATTGAGGTGACGTGTTGCCGAGTTGTCATTTTGCCTATAACAAAAGAATCATACATAGTATCCCACACTTTGCGTTCTTACTGCTACAGCAATGGTCATGTAAGATTGTAAGACTGGATAATAATTTGACCCATACTGAGCGAATTGTTGCACTTAAGGACTTATTGTATTGGTTAATTTGGGTGTGTGGACTGTTCAGCGCATCAACATTCGACCCGTAATGATTTAGCGCGTCGGGTTTCAGCGCGTCCCATTTCATATGATATGATATGATATGATACAATATAATATAATATAGTATAATATAATATAATGTAATATAATATAATGCAATATAATATAATGCTCATACGCTAAAACGTGACGCCTCGAAAGCTGATGCGCTGAAAAGGAACGCGCTGAATCATGATACAACTGTTAATTTGTTACGGCAATAAATCGGATTCCGTTTATATGCTACATTTTTTGTTATGATGTTTAAATTCACGTTTGTAATACGACAAAATAATTTTTGTTTTGCTTTTTATTGCAGAAATACCAAATACAACCACAGTTTTACAACCCACAGATGAATTAGTACAAGTAGAACATTTTTCCGAGCGGCCGTCCGCCACACCTAGTATGATTGAGAACGAGTCTGCAAGCTTACGACAACCGTCGCGGTATGTTTCAGTAGGAGTTGAAGATTCTGAACCCAGAGTGCTGGTAAGCCCAGTATCGGATTCATCGGAGCTGTTAGATGAGAACATTTAACGGCAATACTCGAGGCAAGAGATGTTGTAAATCATCGGCGGTTGTCGTCGTCAGTTGCCTTACCGTGACAGGCGTTAGTGTGTAGGATCTCCCACCACCTGCTGTCTTTCGTTCATAATTTAGTGTTGTTTTATGTTTGAGTCTACAAACCTGTTCACTCTTTTGGTTGTGTCTCTCCCCCACTGCCTATCTGATCAGTGCAGCGTGGAACCACTTGAATGTTCGCAGTCCGTACAAACACAACCTTTAATATCCATTTAAAGCAATAATGTGAGACAGTGCAGGGCATAACGGCATCACAAAAGTGAAAGATACTGATGGGATTTGGTTGGGTTTTGCTCACTCATGGGAAGTAAATGACCATTCTATTGACGCTTAGCTTGTCGTATCTTCAGTACAATATCGTTGGCTTTTTTCTCTACGAGTGCGATTTCGTCTCCCATCCAAAAGTGTATCCACACTCTCCACAATGATCCTGCGTAACTTCGTAATTTTTGTTGTCAATATCTTCCTTTCCTTTTTTTTTATTCTTTTCTTGTAACTCCGCTCCATACACAGGTGGTCACAATTAGGTTGGCTGGCCTTGATGTCAATTTCCCCTGTCACACGCTTCTTATAGATGGCTTTGTGAGTCTTTCTAATGCGCCCAGGCGATCTTATTTTGCACTTTGAAATTTATCTCTCTTTCGCCATTCTTACTGAGTATTATGCTGTGGTACTTAAACTTTACTACCTGTTTGAGTGGACATTGCTTCCATCAGCATTGTTTGTCGTAAGCTTGAACATGGTGCTTTCCGTGACCGCAATGTGGCTGCCTTGAACTTCACACCTTGCCTAGATACCGCTCTTTACCAGTTAACCCTATTCTCCTGCTACTCTTCTCACTTACCGTCACTACCACAAAGGCGTTGGCAAATAGTAGCCCCCGTTGGATTCCTTGCCTGGACCTTTTACTTGTTGTGGCGAAGATAAGGCCAAACAAGAGCGGATTGGGAGCAGAGCCCTGTTGTAGGCCGATTTTGATTTTTGAAGGTCTAAGAAAAGATTGTGTTGTCGTACAAGATGGTTTTCATAATGCAGTTTTCTTTTCTTAGCACTTTTGAAAAGTTGATTTCCAGCATCAAGAGTGATGTTACTTTATACTCCCATGTATAACTCCCAAAAAGTCCATTTTTTGTATTAAACGAAATCAGTCATCAAAAAATCGGAGAAATTTTTCCTGTTGAGACAAACTTTATGAACGCAGGCGTTTTCTTTTCACATGGATTCATAAACAGACCGCAGATGCGGAATATCACGGTGCCACATCTTTATTGTCTTAATAAAAATCCACTTGAAACTTCAAATCATTGCACTGGATTGCATCTAGGCTGAAAGGCTTCTTTTTACCAAGCTATTATTCCCATGCTGAGTATTTCTATTCAGAATTAGTTAAGATATAGCTTTTTACAGCTGTTATACTCGTGAGGTATTTGCTATGAAGTACTGACCTTTAATTAAATCAAATTATAATTGCAGCAGTACTTAAGTCTTATACATATTAAGCATAAATTTAATAACCACCAATGCTCTGTTTATAATAAATCTTGCCTAAATATTGATCCCTTATACTGCAAGAGGAAAAGAAGGATTGTAGAAGCATCCCTAACCCCCTGGAATGAAAAACAGAAAATGTATTTGCTTGAAACCTTAAATATTTGATACTAACGGTTGTTTTTTGTAATATCACTTGATTTACGTGGCATGTAATTAACTTTAGGTTTCCTTGTCATATAAAAATTTTCATGGTATATTGACAGCAATACCCATACCAGCTTTGTCTTCGGTATAGTTTAGAGATTAAAAAGGTCTTTGGTAGCTTGAGCACCCTGTTTTTGACCCCAAAAATTTTGGGATTTTGGAGTTATTTCCCCACTGCAATGTTCTCGTAACACGAAATTTTTTGAGGTAATATCAATGGGTGATTGCTTTCAGCACTGAATAATTTTTGCACTTAAAAGTTGCAAAATTTAAAGCAAGGGGGTTTTTTGCACCTTGAACTCGTGTACTAGAAAAGATCTTCAGCCAATTATTGAGTAGCTTTATTTTACACTTTCTGTACATCGTTAATAGAAATCAAAAGATTATTGTACATAAAATTAAAGAAAGTACATTTCACTATTTCAGATTGTCAGGATTATTATGGTTAGAACAGAATTTTGAAATTCTATTGAACAAAATTTGATTACTCTATTTGCCACACAAAGTATTTTTCACAATTCATTAGGTATATTTGCAATTTTACTGACTTTGGCTAGACATTTGTTGTACTGAAAACGTCAACTTTTTATACAATAGAGCTTTATTAATATTAACTGTGGCTTTTAATAATTGTCGTTTTGTTACTTAATTGTTTTTTATGTTGGTTGTTTGGCTTCATGTTTTGCTCATACTTTTTGTACGACGATAAAAAAGGACATCTCAAGGAAACGGTAGAAAGGCAGGGACAAGCAACAGTAGAATACTATCTCTATTTTGTGTGGTGCACCGTTGTTATGTCGCAGTTTTATGTGCGTACCTTGTAAGGTTTTTCAACGTACATATAATACTCTGTTATAACATACCTCATGTGGTATACTGACACATATACATACACACCTATATGCACACATACACATCCATATACACACCGACACATGCATATACAAACCTACACACGCACACACAGACATGCATACACATACACATTTTTAATAGCACTTTGCTTGAACACTTCAGTTAAAACAACGTATAAACACTTGAAACAGCTACACTTGTAACTTTCACCTACAAGCAATAGTAGCAGCTTATCGCCTGCGGTGTTCACAACACAGTAAATAGTCTGAAGCTTATCCCAATATTATATTTCTCCTTTTGATTTAGAATTTTTGTTTTTGGACTTTTAAAATAAGCGCTATGACGCGTCATCACCGCCAAATCATCTTAAAGGTTTTTAGCAGACCCTTTTGCTTCCTATTTAACCTTACTTTCGAAGCCCTTGAATTACTGTAGTCCATGTCGTTTATGAAACTTATGTTGTTTGACAACTGCTCGACCAATACGTACTTTTCCGCGAAAAAAAAAAAAGTATATTTCGTCCTGCGGCTTTTGATAAGTCTGAAAGGACGAATTCTCAGAGTTAGTGTCAGGAGAAAGTTTGTGGTAACAAATATAAAATTAATGACCACATGAAGTATCCTAGCTAGTAGAAACAATTGATATATGTTTAACCTTGAAAAAAATATGTTTTTTGGCCTCCCTTGATCTGTTTTCAGTGAGCCGAGTATTAACCTTTCAAATACCACCCCTGCCCGACCTCATAGCAGTAAACAAATAGGTCAAAGTCATGAAAGAAAAAATATCTTACGGCACGTACTACAACTTTGCTTGTATCCATTTTGTGCCCCTCAGTTTGCCGATACTTATATCTAGTGTCGTACCAATTTTTTGTTAACAACTCTTTCAAATGTGAGGTCCGCGATATCTACGGTAACCCCAGGTAACAAAAACTCTTTCAAATGGAAGACCTGAGGTACTTAGAGTAGCCGCAGGTAACAACTCTTTCAATTGTTAAGTCCTATGGTATCTACGTTAGCCGCAAGTAAATACATTTAATAGAGAAATTCTTATGGTATCTACGTTAGCCGCAAGTAAATACATTTAATAGAGAAAGAACAAAAGGGAAATTTAGATTGGATCGAGATAAATCTGGGCCCTTTTGATCATCATCTCTACCAAGTGTTCTATTAACACTACGCTCGTAATGTGCTTATTTTTGCATTTGATGCACCACGCCGTTCTTTGCCTAGCGTTCTGCTGTTGTAGATGTTATACATATCAATGTATCTAATGTTTAGCATGCTTCTCAAGAAAACGGCGTTTTTATGCATGGGAAAGCTCATTTCAAGAAACAAAAGCGGAGATTGTTTTCTTTTTTAAGTACATATTTTCACCTTATTTAAAGAAAGAACCACTTTTTAACATTCATTTTTGGACGTTTATTACAATTACTGTGGGAAAAGATCATTAAAAGGCTGCTTTGAGTGCATATAGCCATTATTATTTGCTAACTTACTTGACTAACATTTGCATCATTCCGAAGGGATCCTTACACACTTTTCTACAAAGGCATCCATCTCTTTCGGCCCATGCCTAACAATTCAAGAGTTTGAAAAGCAATACCGCAATCTTCTCATCAATTCAGCGTATCTCTTTTTCAGGTCTGCCTTTGGACCGTCTTCCAGCATATTTTTCTTTATGTACTTTACAAAGCTTTGTTCGCCCACAATGACTACATTCGCAAACCAATTCATTCTTTTTTTATTTGATGATGAGCTTCTTGCCAGCTATAGATCGGAGAAATTTATTCTTAAAAACTTATATAGTCTGCATCTTCTCTTTGCCAACTGCCAACATCACAAGCAGTCATTGGCAGCTTAAGTGAGTAACTCATGCTGCATAAACCTGAGAGTATTGTTTAAATAAGATAATTCTTTGTTTTTCCTTGACAAATTTTCTGATACGAAAGGAAGTAAACAAGACCTAGTATTTTATCGTTATAGACAGTAATACACGTTGGCATGAAAATATGTTTGTAACCACCTGTATTACTGTACTTCTATAAACTCTTGTTATATTATACTAATTACATACTTACTGGTTTTTATGTACATTATAAAGAGTATAAATAGTCCTGTTTTACTTTCAGACGTGCGTATTTTAGCATGGCATGTAAGAATGTTCATTTTGAACAACGTCTATAGGGGCATCCATTTATTCGTACTGAGGGGAGGGTGTATCCTAAAAAGCGAACAGGATGGCGTGGGGTTCACAAGGTGAGAACGTTCACATTAATCAAAATTTTCCTTACAGTTTTCACAAAGTAGTGACAGCGTAAGTCAGGTGCGCAGGTGTAATTATTCTTACCTGATTTTACACATTTATTGTTTGTTTATATGAAATCACTTTCGTTTGTATCTAATTATTATTGCTTTCATTTCTCACAATAGCCAGGCGTCGTTTTTTCTTTTCGAATTTAAGCACGTAAGCTTCTATAAAAGAAGAACCAATGACATGATTCTTAACTTATTTATTAATGGCAACGACCAAGGACGCTCAAAAAAATAGTATAACGTACGTTTGCACGGGGGGTACTTGCCTGCGAACAGGTGATAACAAGGGGAAGGGGGTCGAAAATGGCCAGTTTCATGCGAACGTAATAAATGGATGGCCCCATGCAAAATAATTTTCCGTATATGAAAACCCAGGAAAATCGCGTTTATTTTCTTTGCAAAAAAACCAAAACATATACAGGGACACAACCAACAACACGCACGTAGAAACTTTAAGTACTATTTGCGTGCAAGAAAGGGTATAGAACAGAATCTATTTATCGCTAAACCTTGACAAAGTAGAACTTTTAGTCATTTGCAGTAACGGAAAGGAGGCGGGGCGAAACCACTTTATGTTTAGCTTGACCACTCACATGCACAAACACCTACACCGTGTACTTATTATTGTATCCCAACTCAACGTTATTATTCTTTATTGCATTCCTCTCTGAAGCTAGTTCACGAAAAGTCACGTCATTAAATCCTGCAGACAAGAAACATTGAACTGCAGCTTTGTTTAGATTTTCATATTTGCCTGGCTTTAGCCTCTTTGGTTCCAGGCCTTTTTGATAAACGACTTTTGATAAAAGAAAGGGCTTTGAAATTGTACTTCAAAAGGCTGCTTTTGATTTCGAACTGGGTTGGCACGTGTGAAAGGCCTCATAAGATAATCTTATGGGCTAGTATTTTTTTCTTGTGTTTAAAAATTTTTTTGTCCATCGGTTTTTATTCTCTCTCTGAAAACATGTACAGAGACGTACTATGCTGCTTAAAACAGAGAGACGATTCAGGCCCAGTACTTAAAGGGATGTGGCTGAGGCTTGAATCAGGAACCCTCGGGTGGCTTTCTTATTATTTGAAATCTAAGAGACAAAACAAATGATTCATAAAACTGGTAAGGGGCTATAATTTTAATGCCCTTGGTAGTTGCATCTGATGACGTGCTGGTTTAGAAATGCAGAACGCCTGCTCTTGTGTTCTTTGAAGCTGTTGAGCTAATGTCGGTGAATTTGCCTGATACATCTGGCGTGGAATCATTTGCACCTGAGTTGAAAAATCACTTCTAAGATTTTTCTTTCTCTCGGTTTTCCAGTTGGATAGAAAGATATTCAGTGTAAAGATTGATTGAATAAGTGCGATCTGTGACTAGGGGTTTTGTGTACATGTCTGTTTTCAGACCCAGTACTGAATTCTCAAGGTTAGTTTTGATTGTTTTCACTTGCATACTGGTCTCGATTTTCATGGGGCGTTAGAAATCCGCCTAACGTTACTATTATCATAGGATCACTAGCGGACGTAATCGGAGCTTCCCGGGTAGGCTTAATTGGTCAAAGTATCATTGAACAATAAGCCACGCCTAGCACTGTGTGTTGACCTTACGTCCAGCCCACAATCATCACGAACCCCACACATCGAGAGTCAACTCAACACGACAAAAAAACAAAATGAACAACAACACAGAAAAATACAAGCAAAACTACAAGTTATTTCCGACTGAATTCGAATTGGAGCACCTTTGGTATATGTGTTGATTATACTACTTTTACATATTTGGGCTACATGTATATCTCAAAAAAAATACTAGTAATTTTACACAATTCAATAAAAACATACTGTATTTTCTAGTGTATATGCAGACACTGTATAAGACAAGGGCTACTTTTTCAGGAAAAATTTTCTATTTTTTCCATATTCTAATTGTATGCATTCTTCCAGTTTTAAAAATTTTCATTTAAATCTTAAATTATTGAGCTTCCTTCCAAATTCAAAGATTATAGTAAAAATTACCAAAAAGCAGCACTTACTTATCGTAACAGGAAAGGTTTTTTCTTTAAAAGGGACGCTTGGATGGGAGTTTATGTTGGGCATATGTTTAAGGTACAAAATTTGAGTGTTTCGATTTAGAGCGATTTAATAGCTTTTAATTTTGCATAATACGGTAACTGAAAGTGTTTCCCAAGGGATAATTTGTTCTACTTGGTGTGCTGTTGGGTAACCTCGTATTGTCTAATCATTAGACCTTTTAAAGAGTTGATGTAACCGATCATATTTCAGTTTATGTTAGTCGTTGGGAATGTAAAGGTTCCTTACAGTATATTATACCAATGGTATAAGCTAAGGCAGGTTTTCTATATCATCGTAAGGGCAAACAAATAGTTAGTGTAACCGATCAAATTTTTGAAAAGGGTTTTTTGGAGTATAGTATACTAACCGAAGCAGTTTTTGTTGTGGCAATACTATTGTCCTAATACCCTGGTTTATACACTATAAAATAAGGCAAAACCATTGGGTTTTATTTGTATTCAAATTTAGTTCTTTCTTACTTAAGGCATAATAGTGCCTGCTATTCGAAAAAGGTTACTCGTAAGCCAGCAACGGCGTTGCTCATACAAGTGTAAATATGCACAAGCATTCCGTTTCTTCATATCAAGTTACAAACATTTGCTTTGAATGCAATTACTATAAGATAACATACGATAAAAAATATATATATACATGAAAGAAACAATTTTAGCTGGAACAAAAAAAAAATTTTCTGCTATTTGGTGATATGGAATTTTAAGCAACTTGGAAATACAACCTCTGCAACTAGATGTAGTGTTTATTCTAGAGGAATTGTCGGAAACTCTAGAACATTTGGACAAGTTCGGACATATTCAGTTCAATCAGTGACGTTTGATGAGACGTGATTTGTCCCCTGGACTTTCGTGAGAATTTACATGTTAATCTTATGTTTATGGACAGTCAAATGCGTGACTTCGCGTATGCAGTGCATTTTAATTCACTTTCTATGGCAATCTTTATTTCTAGATTTTTCTAGTACGTACTTATATTCATGCTAGAAATTTTATTAAAATAGGAGTAAAGCGAGAATCGAGGGAGAGAGTACAAAGTGGAGTAAAGGTTTAGAGAAGTCGAAACTTGCAACATTTAATTGTCAATTTAACAACATAGGAGCTTATACTTATCGAAGAGGAGCCGTGACTTAATGGTCAGTGCAACTGCACCGTAGCCAAGAATACCGGGTTCGATTCCTCAAGCGGGCGACTTCGGAATTTCACAAATGAAAAAAACATTGGTTGGCGTCAGAAAGGGCATCCGGCCAATAAATTCCTCACTGACAAATGCGAGTCCTTGTGAAGGGCACCGTCTGAGCCCCAGTTACTGGGGGAAAATGACGTTTAGATGCTGCCGACCGCAGCAAATGAAGGCGTATGATCCGCTTTGGCGACTCCGTAACAGGAAGCAGCCGAAAGATAAAGAAGAAGAAGAGCTTATACTTATCGAAGAGAACTTAATCTTGTTTTACCGAACTCAAACTTGTGATTTTTCTTGTTTGAAGAAACATTTCAGACAGAATGATATGGTACCTACATGCAATGCCGACGGAAGAAATTCACGTCGGAAGGAAGGTTATGTTAGATACGAGAAAATGACGAAAATTATACGACACTGGGAAGATGACTTGCATCAACATTTTATAAAACAATATCCAATTAATCGAAAAACGATCAATATTAATAAATGGGGGTAGAGTAGGGCTGAAATAAGGGTCCTCCAGATTGGCCTAAAAAATTCGCCCTTGACCATTTTAAGCTTAACACATCAAGAGTATGATTTCTTAATCATCGACAGTACGCTTTCGTTACAAGACGGATAAGGGTAAGAAAGAAGGCCAAATATATGGTCTTTCCTGTTTATATTATAGAAATGAAAAATATGTATGCACCAAACTGGATTCGAACGAGTGCTCCATTGTTATCATGGAAACATTTTCTACCTCTTGAGCTATCAAGACTCGCTTAAACCTGATCATTTTTGGAACAATACCTTTCACTTAAACGCGCCGTTCTTTCTCCGTATCCCAATCGCTGGACTTCACATCCAAATCACGCATATGGTGCTAGGCCACCCACTGAATGACGACTCCTCTTCCAAGGTCGGATCAACTGATCTTAACATATATAATGGGTAAGGAAATTGATTATAATAAATCCATAATACAGATGTAAAGAGTTTGAAATTGTAGAAGAGTTTATATAATTTGTCTTTTCACTTCATTTATATTTCATTATAATATTGCTCGACGGCTCTTTTAATCCGTCTTCTAATACCAAAACTACCCCCAGGATAGTATCATTATTGAGACCCAAATGTATCTAAAGTACAAAGTATGTACAGGAATATCAATGGCATCTAGCATTGTCTTAAATTAAAACTAGTGGCTCCTGTCATCAAGGCCACAGGCCACACCGGGCAAGTTATCGGAGGTGTGTTTTGAATGAGATCATTTTTCAACCATATATTTAATTCAAATACGCCGTTCTTTCCCAATTTCCTCATCGTTCGACATCTCATCCCATCTGTGCATATCGACCTGAGCCTTCCACAAAACGACGGCTTGTCTTTCATTGTGGGAACAACTGGATCCAAAAATATTAAGAGGAAGAAAACTTGTAAATATCTCAATACATCTTTTTTTTTTCACTTCTCTGTATTTGCAAATTCTCTCCTTCGAAATTGTTTCCGTGATTGCCAACACTTTTCCGAAATGCAGCCTTCATTCGAATTCTATGTCGTAAGAATTTTATCTTCGTTTGAATTCTATCTTCGCAAGTATTATATCTTCGTTTGAATTCTATCTTCGCAGGTATTATATCTTCGTTCGAATTCTACCTTCGTAGGTATTATGACCGTTCGAAATCTATCTTCGTACGTATTATGACCGTTCGAATTCGATCTTCGTACGTATTACGACCGTTCGAATTTTATCTTCTTTCGAATTCTATCTTTAAATTCTTTGCATGAAGTGGTTTCCAAACAAATTTAGACTTAAACTAAGCAAATCTTTTAAAGCATAAAAAATTAGCTTCACTTACGAAGATGACAATGGTTTTACCTATGCTGAGAAAGTTAGGAAAAGTCAGGAAGTTAAGTTCAAGTGGAATATAACATGTGTTTAACTCAACGTAACTTCTAGTTATCCATAACCTCATTTGGCAGGCGTATATTGTACTAACAACTTAAAAGATGCCCTAAAAATCAATGACTGAGGAGTTTGTTGCAGAAAAAACCATAACATATTTACATAAAGTATCTTAAGTGGTTGCATAAAAAAATACGAATATTTTTTTATGTCTTATGCAGTATTTTAAGACTTTAGAGCATTTCACTTCTCATCATTCTACTGCAAACAGGACGGACTAGAATCGTTAAATATATATTGTATACAGTATCTGAACCCCGCAAAAAGCTCAACATAATTAGACTACAAAATTGATGACAAATTGCCCCTAACCTTCATTTCTCTTTTTGAAACAAATAATTAACAGAAGATTCAAAACCGGGTCATGTTTTATAATTAATTTCTATGACCGAATAAAAAAACATGTAAAAAACAAAAACGGTTTCATATACACTATTAAAAAATAATTAAATAAGAATAAAAGAAAATACTGATAAATTAAACATCCGTTTGAATGGTGGATTTCGTACCTGGTTTTTGTGCACTTGAGCTACCCGCTTGCACTGATTGCGACGGAGCATTGGGTTTTTCAATAATTTTATCCGCTTTTTTGACTGATTTAGTACAACAACAACTTACTTTTATCTGACCACAAACGGAGCAAAGTTGGCCAATATATTCATCTGTATTCTCTTCTTCTCCCTCTTCCTCGGTGGCATTGGGGTAGCAGTCATCACAAGTCATACCAGCAGCATGATTACACTTCTGTTCAGTCGGCCATGAAAATGGCACTTTATTGGTGTTGTCTACAGGAGACTGGGCGGGAGTGGAGCCGGGTGTGTGCTTTCCTTTAATGGCTGCTTGCTCTTCAGAATCTCTTCTGTCATGAAACTTCTTTCTCATTATATTTATCATCTTGAATTGAAGGCTTGCGCTACTTGTTCAGCTTCGTCTCTGATACTGAAGTTAACGAGAAGAAAATGCAAGAAAGTAACTGACGCGAAACTTGACGTTACTTAGATACATGAAAAACTACTTTAAACAAAAGGCATAAAAGAATACACAAGTCTTGATCTTTTCATATCGAGCACTTAACAGCATCAATAGTAGCCTACGGTTGTGGCTGCTACATTGCTGCAACACTTTGGCAGCCACCACCATCTGCAGCACCAGCAGCTTGCTGTAGGTCAATGCTGAGCATAACCAATTTCCAACCTCCGTCCAGTTTTCATGGTATATAGCTAGTTGGTAACAGTTTGTCATTCTGTAACTGCATACCGTGTAACTCGATTTTCTGTCAACGAAGACCTTTTCTTTCCTCAAGTGAGGTCCACAGTGATGTTGTTGATCAATCGATTACCTTTCTTTAGTGCAAGGTGCTCTACCCATTTTTATCATGTTATTTATCTCCATAATATCACGTAATTTGCTTTGATCCTTATTCACCCTTTTTTTCCCCTCCGTATTCTTTACGCTTATCTTATATCTTACTGTAAAGGCAAGTTTCTTTGGGTGGTGAGGCTGGTAGTATGCACTGATCACTTCTCGGCCTTTTGGCTTGGATCAAGCATAGGTCTTTTGTTCTTCTTTGTTCAAGTTTTGGTGCCCCTACCTGCAGAATCTGCGGTCTTGGCACGCTGGGACACTGATTCTTGACCAGTCAAGAGAAAGTACCTTCCAACGACGGGAATTTGAGATGCGATTCATGTGTTTGGCCATCCAAGGTGTACTGCTTCCTTTCTGTCCATCTTTACTTGCTCTCCTCTGCTCAGGTATTTCATGGATAGATACCTGTGAAAGCCAGTAATTGGCCCACTCTTTACCAGGGGTGCTATTAATAAAAGACACAGTATACACTCAACATAAACTTTTTATCAATTGTAGTGGCATTTTGGATTTGATGATGCCAATACTGTTGCAAATTTCAAAATGCAGTAAATGGATCTTAATCTCTTTTACTTAATGCTCCAAAATCTAAAAAAACAATTTTCTACAAATGAAATTTGGAAGATCTTAATTATTAGAGATTGGAGGGCTTCTAGTTGCTGATAGGTTCAAAGTCGTCAGCATGTTAAATGCTTATTTCAACATGTACTTATCATATTTTAAATGCTAATGAAAGTGCAAGATAAACGGAAATCATTATTTACACAAAACCACACATTGTGAGCCTGAACAAATACTGAAAAATTCTGTCGAGTTAATCATCAAGAGAGAGCAAGAAGGCCTTGCTTGGTTTATATTACACTAGTAATACCAGAAAGAAGCAAAGTAGCTGGTTAACTCTCCAGATGACTCCTTTTTGTTAATAAACTGTGTTATGATTTAAGTAGGTCTGCTGGGTTTGGTAGATGGTGATGATAGCAAGTGATTGTCCCCAGGAACACCTTTATTACTTGTCTATTGGTAATTGCATTGGTAAAATTGGTTCAAGTTTTATTTTAACAGCAGCTACTCCATTCTTATCCATTACACCTCAAAAAAGACTATCTCTTTCACAACCAGTACACTCTCCCTTTTTAGGCAAAGTCCACACCATTAAATAGTGTTTATTATTGTTTGGAATGTTTTAACCATGTCTTGTTGATAAGATTTTCTTCTGTCTATGCCTTGGTACAAAACAAACCAATAAAATAAATATTTCTTTCATTAAACA
Source organism: Morbakka virulenta (assembly GCA_003991215.1). NCBI lineage: Eukaryota > Metazoa > Cnidaria > Cubozoa > Carybdeida > Carukiidae > Morbakka > Morbakka virulenta. The sequence continues at coordinate 120,359 of RDPX01000664.1, forward strand.
TCCAAATGTATCAAGAATATGGTAGCTATAGACTATCACACGCAAAGGCTTGTCTATCTTTGTTCATCAAGCTACAAAGGACTGCAGGCACTTTGTGTCTCTGATTAGTTTTCCAAGATGGTATCATGGGGATGTAACCAACATGCTGATGCTTTCTGCTACATATGTGATACTTTTTTGTGGACCCACCGGGAAAAGTATGCCTTGGAAACACCAACTCTCATGTAACCTACAGTACCTATTTCAGAATGTCATTCAGGGTCCTGGGCAAACTTTGGGTGTCATACATCATCTGTGAGCATTGCAAAGAGAGACTTGAAGGTAAGATTAATATTTTTAGCTACTGAAACCTTAAACATTTAATCATGGTGCTATATTGGGTGTCATATACTCTTCACCAGATTAATCTATATACATGAAAATGTATAAAACAAAGTACATTTACAACAAGCCATTCAATGGTTTCTGTCTTGTCCCTTCACCAATATTTTTCTTGAAGCACTCTGCATTTAAAACTTACCCCAGAGCTTGTGTTGTGTTAGAGTAATATAGTAGCTGTCCCAATCAGGTCTAAAACACAAGTGGTGAAGTTCACCAAATGAGTTTTGTAAGTGTGATGTTGCAGGCTCCATACCCATTGTATCAGCAAACTTTGTGGTAATCAGGTACAAAACCACTTGCAATGATAAGATGATATGTCTACTATACATGAAAAGTTGGGTAAGGCACCCTCACCCAGTGTCCATTGACTTGACAACATTGAAAAACCTAAAATTAAAGTTAAGCTGATGTTAGTACTTTGCACAAAGGTTTAATTCTGTAACAAATGTTACAGCTGCTGGGGTATGAGCTCCAGATCCAAGAGTTTTAAGATGAATAATTCACCACGTGAATGACAGACTGCTCAAAGTCATGTGTTTTGTTACATATGTAACAAAATGCTTGTTTTTGCTTCCAGAATGATATAGTGGGGGAAAGACAGGCATAACGTTTCCTGTGCCATTTTGTCTGAACCAACCATTTATCATGATGACTGCTATTTCTGCAAAATTGATCCAATAAAATAGCAAACTGGAAAAAAAGCAGTTGACATTCATTACCCAAATTTTCCTCTTCAATTGCTCCAGTTCTCCATACCTCTTACCTTCCAATACCAACTCCACCTGTGAAACAAGGAGCCACTGAGACCTTGCTAAGTTCTAGCACAAAGAATTCCAATGGTTCCTTCATTGCAGGTTGTGAACCATTAAAGGGGCAGTGATACTATCCCAACCAACAAGACCTTAATGGCTTAAAAGCAAACCTTGTCCTACCCAAGTCTGAGCTCCTGATGTCCAGACTGAAGCAATGGAATCTTGTTGATGATGGTGTTTCAGTCTCCCATCATCTGCCATTACAAGTGTCATCACATGTTTCTTTTTTACCCCTTTTTTCCAAGGACGAGGGACTTTTCTATTGCAGTGACATACCTGGCTTGTTTGAGGAAATAGGCATACCTTGTAAATGATGAGTGATGACTCTTCATAAAAACTACACCTTAATGCCTGAAAGCTAAACTGCTGCACCAGTGGAAATATTTAACTAGGACTTCTTTTAGCTCACATGGTACACAAAAAGACCACAGTATTGTAAAAACTCTCTTGATCTTAATAATTATGTGCAATACATTTGGGAAGACTTTAAGGTAATGGGCTTCCTTGTGGGCATTCAAGGTGAGTTCATGAGGTCAGCTGGGTTGCTGCCTCACACTAACACAAGCGGCAATGGAAAGAGTCACAAAAATTTATCTGTAGAAAAGAAAATTATTAAAAAGTCACCCTTGGTAAATTAACAGAAGCTCACTATGCCCCATTGCACATCAAGTTGAGCCTTATGAAGCTCCAAGGCTCCTAACCAAGAGATCTTGTGCATTTCACTTCTTCCCATTAATGTCACAAGCAAAAATTTGTGCTGCGGTGTTCAATGGGTCCAAGATTAAGCAAATTGTGAAATGAACAGCATATCATAAGGTAATGAAACAAAAAGAAAAGTCTGCATGGAAGAGGTCTGTTGAGTTGTCCAAGGGTTTTTAGGAAACAACAGGGCAGATAATTACAGACAACTCATAGAGGACCTTATCAAGGACAACAGGAAAATTGCTGCAGAATGTTGCAAAAAACATATTCTCCATGCTCATTTTGAAACTTCCCAGGTGAAGCTTGGACTACACTCTAAAGAACAGAGAGAAAGGTTCCATGAGGATTTAATGGAATTTGGAGAATAAGATGGAGAATATGACTGGAAACTAAATCTGTAAGCTCATTCATGGAAGGGCCAAATATCACAAACAGAAATCTCACAGAGTGATCCACTTATAACTCATGTAATATTCAAATTTAATATGATCTATCACATTAATTATTTTCATAAAGTCCTAGTGTTCTGCAAAAGCAACATCTTGCCTGCCTCAAAGTTACTTTTTATTTTATCATGTACATCTATACCTGTGAATTGATTATGTTATTCCTGTGTGATTTCAAGACCTTTGAAGTAAAAAGCTGAAATATCACTGTAGTTTTTTGAAAACTAAGTTTAAAAAACCCTGAAATAAATCAAATTTGTGGAGTAAACTTTTTAGTAGTATTTATTATATTACATTATTTGTCTTTTCTATGTTCAAGGTAGTATTTGAATGTTACAAGAGTTATTATGGGCTTGAATAAAACTTTTGGAATAAGTGTTGTTGTCTGTTAACTGTTGTTCATCCCTTCATCATCACTGCAGTCTGCAAAACTATTTTTATAAATTAAAGATGGATAAAAGCCCCTCTGTTTTTTGGAACAGGGTAATAAAGTGCCACATCACCACAGATTCATATTTCTCCATTTCAGTTAACTACAGGAAATATTGGAGCACCCTATTGGGAATATGGCACTGGTTGCTAAAATCCCATTTTCATTAAACAGTTTAGTACTTTCTTAATTCAATCCTTGAGAAAATAAGGAACCAGGTAATCTTTCAAAAATGTGGGTGTTACCCCTTCAGAGACAGGAATATCCACAACTGTATCTTTTTGAGTCCCTAACTTAGGCTTAAATATAGTTAAAAACTCTTCCTGTAACTCTAGCAGCTCCGTTGGTTCTTCAACTTTCACTGAGCAGACCAATTGAGGTAACAAAGATTTCCAATCTAGGATAATTCTTTATAAAACTTTTTCCAACAAGTGTTGTAACACCATTTGGGGATATAAAAATGGGTAAAACAAATTTCTGGTCTGATATTTTACCTGAAAATTAATCACACTGTTTGTTTTGATAACTTATCCTGTATAGGTATGCAACTGGGCATCAACTGTCTCCCCATTACCATTTGGAAATTTGGTACCAAACAAATGGTTCCCCTACACCAACTGATTCGCCTGCATCTATTTGTATCCAGAAACTCTGACTATTTATTTGAATATCAACCACTTAAGATGCCTCTCCAGGTAAAATGATCTGATACATTGTTTTTCTGTCCAAGAAGGTGAAGGATAGGATAACTTGGAAGTCAATTTCAAGAAAGCATCCAACACATGCTAGTGTGTAAAATGGCTGTTAAACCAAATATGATGATGATGATGATGATGATGAAAGTTGATGGTAAATATTTGTGTATTTCTGTCTGATCCCCTTTTTTTCTTAGCACATCTACATTTTCCACTTAGTTCCCAGAAGCCTTCTTTCTACATTTTCTTAATAAATGTCTACTGTTTTTACAGAAGAAACACTCTTTGGCATTGAACTTATAAGAAGCTGTGCTGTGATTTTATCCACAATAAAAACAATTTAGCTCACGTTTGTTTACTAACTCTGGTTTGAAAACACTTTGTTGCTAATTGTGCTTGTCCCTCATTGTTGCTAATCCCATTTGCTTGAGATATTGCAAACCAAATAGAAACTGAAATATGTGCTTCTTTTCTTACAGTGAATCTTTCTCCCTCAGAAAGTTGAAATCAATGGTGCATTAATCCACATACCAGATAATCAAACAAGATATCTGACAAATCCATCACCCCCAATGTTCAGAAAGTGTTCCAAGCTTGGAAAGATAGCCTGGTACTGAGACACACCGGGAATAAAATTAAAGCCCCTGAGCAATACGAGTAGGTTTAGATTTATCTATTGTTTCATCAGGATCACAAGCTCCTCCTAATTTTTTGTCCTGGGTTTCTGTACCTGTGTAAGCCCTCTAAGAAGATTATAACATTCAGTTCTACAAGAATGTACTACAAATACTCTCTTTGGACCTGGAGTGGTAATGTAATTTTCAAAAAAAGAGAATTCTTCTTGCTCAATGCAACTGTTTCAGTCTGCCTTTGGTATACTAGATTTCTTTTATTTCCCAAAAGTGACCATAAACTCATCACCAAATAATACCTTCTCAAACAGGAAAACAGATAAACACACAGGTTAAGTCTGATATTGTTACTATATTTTTAGAATTAAAACTTTTCTACTTAATATGAAATAACAAAAAAGTGCAGATGCCACTATTTGGTAGCATACACACAAAAAATAACAGTTCAAGAAAACAGAAAGAACAATAATGAGGAAACAATGTCAAAATGGACCTGATTTATAAACAGCTGTGGTAATCCTCTTGCTTGACTAAGGTATGATAAAAAAATATTTCATCTAACTTGTCTAATTGACATGCTTGAATAAAAAAAGATTTCAAGATATACCAAGGCTGATAGTAAGCAGGCAGACTGTACAGCCCTAATTCAAACACAAATATGCCACACGGTAAGCTTAGTTATACATATGAAAAATGGCATGCTTTTTCAGCTATTAACACTTGCAGCCTCATTTTGTACAACATGAACTTTATCAATTTGTTTAAAAATTTTCTGCCTTCTTTTTTCATACTTTCAGCTCAGGCAGAGGCAAAAGGAACAAATTCTGGGAAGGGGAAACAATTCTCTCTCTTTTGCTCTCTTTCTGTCTGTCTGTCTCTGTCTGCCTGCCTCTTTCTTTCTGTCTGTCTGTCTGTCTCTCTCTCTGTCTCTGTCTCTCTCTCTCTCTCTCTCTCTCTCTCTCTCTCTCTATATATATATATATATATATATATATATATATATATAGGCTATGTATAATCTCATATGGTTGTTTAAAATGTTTCCAACTGCGCTCGGATAGACTTTTACTTTAAATCAATGCACAGCATTGTAATTAATATGGCTTGAAACATACAACACTGAATTAAACTACTGATATGGCTACATTGTATAGTTTTGGTAAATATTTTGTTTATGCTTAATTAATAAAATAATGGATTGCATGACAAGAAATAAACCATTTGCAGCAAAAGAAGACGTCTGGTAAGCCTACCATAATGGAGGATAAACAGGATGCTTGCACAATTTGAACTGATTTCAGTGCATTTAAAAAGGCTACGTCAAGCAAGGGCCTTTGCGGCTGAAAAGTGGATTATTATCAGCCTTTTTATATTCCTTTAACTATTAGATTCGGTAATTAAGCCATAATTTTTAGAAAACGTCCATTTCGAGTTGAAATTTCATGACCAGAAATCTACACATTCACGATAAAGAAAAGCTTCTTTGTGTCAAATAAGAATTTTAGAGAAAATTTCCTTGAATCTAAGATTCTATGGGACAAAATGTCAGCTGGTATATTATATTTCTGCTATCTGTTTTCAATTTAATCCTCTTTGAAGCAGGAAGACATTTGCTTCCGATCACAAAACATCGCCATGATATTTTTAAAAATCACTTTTAAATCAAGACTAAATAAATATTGCTATAAACAGTCATGTTATCTGGTCTTAGGTCATATAAGCCAAGAACAATAATTAACAAATAAAGCGATCTTTTGGAGCTGTTAGAGTTTATAAGCTTCTTATGAGGTATATTGTGAGATATCTGAAGCCTGATGATGGAAGAAGTATCACTCAAAACGTAACCCAGAAAAAAGCATACGATTCTAACATGATAAAGCTTTAGTGTATATCTCTATTTCTATATATCTATGGCTTCCATGGTATCTTTAATCTAATGAATTATCAATAACAAATATCAATATACAACAAATTATCATGAATACCTTGCGTTTTATTTGATGCCAAAGATGCCTTGCCACTGTCAATTAAAATGCAGT
>RDPX01000664.1:127625-137625 GCA_003991215.1 Morbakka virulenta
ATAGATAGATAGAGAGATAGATAGATAGATAGATAGATAGATAGATAGATAGATAGATAGATAGATAGATAGATAGATAGATAGATAGATAGATAGATAGATAGATAGATAGATAGATAGATAGATAGATAGATAGATAGATAGATAGATAGATAGATAGATAGATAGATAGATAGATAGATAGATAGAGCCTCAGGGTTTTGGAAAACCCTGCCCTGCATAGTACCTGGGTCACCCTTTGCCATGATGTACCACCTGGTGAACCACCCCTCACAGGGTCACGAAGTGCTTTTTGTTGGCCATCCTGCCTGAGTGGGAATATGCACTTTAGGCGCAGGAACGTCTTCTGAGATCACTGGCCAGTGGTGCGTAATTACAGGCAGGCAGAGCTCGTTAACCTTTTAATACAATCCACCTGGGAGAAGAAAACTAACTTAAAATGGGTTAAATATGGGTTAAATAGAGAAGTACACGCATTCCCTATACAGGTGTTGCTGTCAGGCCTTGCCTTGCCAAATGAACATGAATTTCGGCATTTCATCCAAGAATATGGCAAGGTCTTCCTTCGTAATTGACGTGCAACATGGGCCCCTGCGTGTTGCGAAAAATCAGCAAGGGGTACTGCAGAGCATATCCCGAATGCAGCTAAAGAAGCAAGTGACAAACTCAAAGCTTAGGTTAGGAACCTGCAGTGTTGGATCAATGACAGGTAAATCAAGTGAGATTGTGGATGTCATGAAAAGAAGGAAAGTAGATACTCTATGTGTACAGGAAACGAGATGGAAGGGGAGCAGAATGAAAGAGATAGGTGAAGAATTCAAACTGCTCTATAACGGAACAGATACCAGGAAAAACGGGGTGGGAGCTAATGTCAGTAATGACCTTAAGGACAATGTCACTGGTGTCAAGAAAATGAATGGAAGATTGATGTCAGTTCAGGTAGCCACTGATACTGGCTTTACAAATGTGATAAGAGCTTCAAAATAGGGTGTTCGGAGGGGAAAAACACGAGTTCTTTGAGCAGTTGGAAAGCCTGGTCTAGGGCGTGAAGAAAGAGGAAAAGTTCGTACTTGATATAGACTTGAATGGGCATGTTGGGGAAAACAGAGGTGGCTTTGAGAAACAGCAGGAGGGAGCAAGCTATGGAGTAAGAAACGTAGAAGGACACCAATACTTGGCATGGCACAATTAATCGAGCTCATGATCATCAACACATGGTTCATGAAAAAGGATGAGCATGACATGAGGTAACCTGCCGAAGTGGTGGAGCTGACAGCCAGATTGACTTTTTGCTCACAAGAAGAGCTTTTAGGAAACTCGGGATTGACTGTAAAGTAATACCAGGCGAAGAAGTGGTCAGACAACACAAGTTGCTTGTGGTAAAGCTGAAGGTGAAAAGGCAAAAGAAAACGCAGTGGAAAAGGGAAAAGCGCATCAAGGTTTGGAATCTAAAGCCAACAGAGAAAGCAAAAGCTTTCAATGAAAAAGAAATAGAGCCGAAAAGAGTGGAGGTTGTTCATGAAGTACAGGAAAAATGGGTAAAGCTCAAGGATGGTATCACAGAGGAAGCAAGGGAATTTTCTGGAGAAAACAAGAGAGCACGACCAGGGGACAAGGAGACGTGGTGGTGGACTGAAGGCGTTCAAACGGCTGCAAGGAAAAAACGAGCAGCCTTTAGGAACCTGAAGAAAGATAGAAGCGTCGTAGCTCTCGAGAGATATAAGCATTGCAAGAGATTGGCAAAGACAGCAGTAGCAAGAGCTAAGGCAGAGAATTATAGGAACTGGTACGAACATCTATATAGCCGGGATGTTCAAATGAACATTTTCAGAGTAGTAAAGGAACAGTAAAGAGCAACGTCTGACAAAGGAAATATGGTGCTTATCAAGGATGACCAGGAAAATGTTAAAAGCTAAGAAATGCAGATAACAGACAGATGAAGGTAATATTTCTCGCAACTTATGAATACAGAGAATCCACGGGATACGCTGGAAGAGGTATGCTTAGTTGAAGGTCCAGAATACCAGGTAACCGAAGATGAAGTGAGAAACACATTGAAAAGCATGAAAGGAGGCAAAGCGCCTGGTACATTAGACGTTTTTAGTGAGATGCTGAAGGCCTTAGGGGAGGCAGGTGTAACATTGCTGACGGAGGTGCTATGAGAGATATGAGATGATCTATGTGTTGATATGATGATCGATGTGTTGATCCCTATCTACAAGCAAAAGGCAGACAATTTGAACTACAACAACTACAGAGGAATAAAGGTTCTAGAATATGCAATGAAGCTCTTTGAGAAGATGCTGAACAAGAGATTAAGAAGAGTAATTGAGATAGAAACCATGTAGTTCACATTCATGGAAGGGAGAGGCACAGTTAATGCAGTCTTTGACCTGCGGCAGCTGCAAGAGAAGGCTCTAGAGGGCAACAGGACTCGCTACACGTTTGGTGGAACTGGAAAAGGCCTATGATAGAGTCCCCAGGGAATTGGTCTATTGGTGCCTTCGACAAAGAGGAGTCGGCGAAAAGCTCGTGAGAGTAGTCAGAAGCTTTCATACATGTTGTGTAAAGGCTTGGTAAGAACGGGTGCAGAGAAGACGTCCCCTTCTGTAGTTAGGGTAGGATTCCACCAATAATCAGCCTTGAGCTGCTCCATTGAAACTCCTTTTTACCGACGATTCAGCCATTACAGCCAACGAGGAAAGGGAGCTGCAGGAAAGAATGAGAGAGTGGCAAGAGGCTCTGGAGAAGAGAGGCCTAAAAGTGAATGGAAAGAAGACAGAAGCAATGTTATAAACTAGGTAAGTTGTCGAAGTTCCTGAGATAGTGCATATCCATGGGGAGGAGATAAAGGCAGTGGATAAGTTCAAGTACTTAGGTTCCATCACTGAAAAGGAAGGAGGTTTTGAGGAAGAAGTCAAGGCAAGAATTGGGAGTGCCTAGAGGAAATGGTTTGAGAGCAGTGCAGTTGTCTGCGACATAAAGGTGCCACTCCATCTCAAGAGCTATTTCTATAAGACGGCCATCAGACCTGTTATGCTGGTTAGAGCTGAAACTTGGCCATTGAAGAAAGAACAAAAGAGTAAGCTGGAAGACACAGAGATGAAAATGGTTGACTGGAGAATCTCTATTGGATCACAAAACAAGTCCAGATTTGAGAAGGCATGCCAAAGTAGTCCAAGTCGAGAGAAAGGTTAAAGAGGCTAGACTTCGCTGGTTTGGACACTTAATGAGAAGAGAGGAGGAAAGTATTGTGAAGCAAGTGTACCATAAGCAGGTAGTTAGTAAAGGAAGTAGAGGGAGCCAGAAGTTGGGATGGTTGAGACAGACTGCAGATTGATAAAACAGTTAGCACCGAAGAGAACGATGCAAGCAATAAGAGCGTGTGGAAGAAGAAATACCTAGCGGTCGACCCAACTTGAAGTTGGAAGAAGACCGAAGGAAAAGAAGAATAGATAGATAGATAGATAGATAGATAGATAGATCGATCGATCGATAGATCGATCGATAGATGGATAGATGGATGGATGGATGGATAGAAAAATAGATAGATAGATAGATAGATAGATAGATAGATAGATTGCAACTGGAGAGCTTTAACAAGACGTCGAGAAAAGTATGTGTGAAACGATCAATGAAAAAGCTCCTGGCCTGGGTAGCCTGTAGCCAGAGGTCAGAAACAATCTCATTGTAAAGAAACCAATAACTAAATTTTTTCATCTGAGATATTGAAAAAGTCGCCCTGGTGGATGGAGTCTAATTTTTTTTGCACTTAACAACACCGATCTTAATCATATTTTTTACATAGATACATGTACAGTTCATTTATTGATTAGGATTTTTCTCAAATTAAATATTAATTACAGCATTTTTATGAAAAAAGCTCTAATGAAAACTAAATCGTTTCACTGTATGTTTCTGTTGTAACGTCATAAGATTAATATATACATATGGCATTTATATTTTATGAACTTGGGTAAAAAAATGCTCAGAAGTGGAAAAAAGGGGATACTCATTTGAGGTTGGAATGTTAAAGTGAGGTTTTGTATACTGACAAAATAAGTTCAGAAGAGCTTCTTCTTTTTCTTCTTTGCCTTTTGGTTGCTCCCTGTTAGGGGTCGCCACAGCATATCATACGCCTCCATTTGCTGAAGTCGGCAGCATCCCCTCATGTCCTCGAAGTATAGAAGAGCTATTTATTGGAAGATTGCTGAACTGTATGGCTTAATTTTTCAAAACTATTGTAAGTGTAATTCCGCTACCTTGACATTATTTGTATGCCACTTGTCAAGTGTGAATTATCGATCATTTATAACAGCTGTTGAGATTTCTGATCAAACAAGCACATTTAAAACTGATTAAAGATTTACTATCACTTTAGTTTCTCGCGCCGTTTCAAATCTTGGTATTATTTGTCAATAAAGGAAACAATTTTTAAAGAATCATCGCCTCAAGGTTCAGAATGAAAATTACAGGCTGTGAGCTAAAAGACCACTGTTTAATTCATGTCATCATCATGGGATGCTATACTGCAGAGCAGCGTCAGCGATCATGGCTCTCCACAGTCTTCGATCACCCATATTGATGCAAAGTTCTCTGCTGTCCCTCTTCAGCCACCGCTTTAAGTTATCCACTAATGAATATCTAGGTCTTCCTCGTGTTTTATCCCCTAAGTTAATTAAAATAGTGTTTTCTAAACCACCACTTCTCACAATATGTCCTGTGAATTTTAACTGTCTTGTTATTACTGTCTGTGAGAGATCAGGTTTAGTATCATAAACAGATGCTCCTCCGCCACACTGCCTCATTAGAAATCCGATCTGACCACACATGATCCATCTGCACTTCATTCATAAATTGATGAAAAATCTCCTTTTAAAAATATTGTTTTGATACTAAGCAAATGCGAAAAAGAGACTCATAAAAAATGCCTCATACTGACAAGCATCAAAGGGTAGAAAAAAAGACCAAAAGTAGACGGATGTTTTACAGCAAATTTTTCAAAAAACTTTATTTAGCTTTCCTAGTAAGTAGCCTTCACCCATTTTAGATCCCAAGCTATCGTCTATTTGAAGATTTTGGCCAAGATAATGAAAGAAACATGGAGAATTGGCTTCTGTTGTAGCGGCCATCTTGAAATTGTTACAAATTTGTAGTAATCTTGGTTTTAATGTAATGAAAACAAAGAATAGAAAGAATTTTATCACCAGCAACTCTAGAAGTCCTCCTTTTTTTATTAAAAATTACAACTGTTACCATGTTTCAAAATTTTCAAGATGATCTTTGAATATTCCTGGAGTTAATGACGGACTCTCCCCGTCTCCTTTCCTCTTCCTTTGCACACCAACGACAAATATGTCCATCTCATTTCCTCTTTCCAATTTTCATCAGATTTTTCTACATTAAAGTGTCCAATTGTTGCCATTTATTGTTTTTCGGATACAAAACCAATGTCTTAAATAGAGAGTTGGAATAATTTTAATATCTATTAATTCCAGTAAGGGCCTTCTCCCTGAGANTGAGACAGACTGCAGATTGATAAAACAGTTAGCACCGAAGAGAACGATGCAAGCAATAAGAGCGTGTGGAAGAAGAAATACCTAGCGGTCGACCCAACTTGAAGTTGGAAGAAGACCGAAGGAAAAGAAGAATAGATAGATAGATAGATAGATAGATAGATAGATAGATCGATCGATCGATAGATCGATCGATAGATGGATAGATGGATGGATGGATGGATAGAAAAATAGATAGATAGATAGATAGATAGATAGATAGATAGATAGATAGATAGATTGCAACTGGAGAGCTTTAACAAGACGTCGAGAAAAGTATGTGTGAAACGATCAATGAAAAAGCTCCTGGCCTGGGTAGCCTGTAGCCAGAGGTCAGAAACAATCTCATTGTAAAGAAACAAATAACTAAATTTTGTCATCTGAGATATTGAAAAAGTCGCCCTGGTGGATGGAGTCTAATTTTTTTTGCACTTAACAACACCGATCTTAATCATATTTTTTACATAGATACATGTACAGTTCATTTATTGATTAGGATTTTTCTCAAATTAAATATTAATTACAGCATTTTTATGAAAAAAGCTCTAATGAAAACTAAATCGTTTCACTGTATGTTTCTGTTGTAACGTCATAAGATTAATATATACATATGGCATTTATATTTTATGAACTTGGGTAAAAAAATGCTCAGAAGTGGAAAAAAGGGGATACTCATTTGAGGTTGGAATGTTAAAGTGAGGTTTTGTATACTGACAAAATAAGTTCAGAAGAGCTTCTTCTTTTTCTTCTTTGCCTTTTGGTTGCTCCCTGTTAGGGGTCGCCACAGCATATCATACGCCTCCATTTGCTGAAGTCGGCAGCATCCCCTCATGTCCTCGAAGTATAGAAGAGCTATTTATTGGAAGATTGCTGAACTGTATGGCTTAATTTTTCAAAACTATTGTAAGTGTAATTCCGCTACCTTGACATTATTTGTATGCCACTTGTCAAGTGTGAATTATCGATCATTTATAACAGCTGTTGAGATTTCTGATCAAACAAGCACATTTAAAACTGATTAAAGATTTACTATCACTTTAGTTTCTCGCGCCGTTTCAAATCTTGGTATTATTTGTCAATAAAGGAAACAATTTTTAAAGAATCATCGCCTCAAGGTTCAGAATGAAAATTACAGGCTGTGAGCTAAAAGACCACTGTTTAATTCATGTCATCATCATGGGATGCTATACTGCAGAGCAGCGTCAGCGATCATGGCTCTCCACAGTCTTCGATCACCCATATTGATGCAAAGTTCTCTGCTGTCCCTCTTCAGCCACCGCTTTAAGTTATCCACTAATGAATATCTAGGTCTTCCTCGTGTTTTATCCCCTAAGTTAATTAAAATAGTGTTTTCTAAACCACCACTTCTCACAATATGTCCTGTGAATTTTAACTGTCTTGTTATTACTGTCTGTGAGAGATCAGGTTTAGTATCATAAACAGATGCTCCTCCGCCACACTGCCTCATTAGAAATCCGATCTGACCACACATGATCCATCTGCACTTCATTCATAAATTGATGAAAAATCTCCTTTTAAAAATATTGTTTTGATACTAAGCAAATGCGAAAAAGAGACTCATAAAAAATGCCTCATACTGACAAGCATCAAAGGGTAGAAAAAAAGACCAAAAGTAGACGGATGTTTTACAGCAAATTTTTCAAAAAACTTTATTTAGCTTTCCTAGTAAGTAGCCTTCACCCATTTTAGATCCCAAGCTATCGTCTATTTGAAGATTTTGGCCAAGATAATGAAAGAAACATGGAGAATTGGCTTCTGTTGTAGCGGCCATCTTGAAATTGTTACAAATTTGTAGTAATCTTGGTTTTAATGTAATGAAAACAAAGAATAGAAAGAATTTTATCACCAGCAACTCTAGAAGTCCTCCTTTTTTTATTAAAAATTACAACTGTTACCATGTTTCAAAATTTTCAAGATGATCTTTGAATATTCCTGGAGTTAATGACGGACTCTCCCCGTCTCCTTTCCTCTTCCTTTGCACACCAACGACAAATATGTCCATCTCATTTCCTCTTTCCAATTTTCATCAGATTTTTCTACATTAAAGTGTCCAATTGTTGCCATTTATTGTTTTTCGGATACAAAACCAATGTCTTAAATAGAGAGTTGGAATAATTTTAATATCTATTAATTCCAGTAAGGGCCTTCTCCCTGAGAATTCTTAAAAGCACAAGGAGGGTATTAGAACGCCTATGGAAATTGCTTTTAAAGCGTCGCTAATGCACGCGAAGCTGCAAGCAGATACATTTTCCGATGGTAAAGGCAAGTAGGAGACAAGTGATGGATGGCTTGAAATTTATGCTTTGAAACGTAGTGTTTGTCCGTTCAGTAAAAAGTGTCCATCAAACAAAAGAAGACAAATACTTGACAAAAGCGTTGCCGAACAACCAATCGTAAAAACCGGGAGATACACTAAAGAATTTTTGCAGGAATAAGTGAAGTATATCAACAACTGACACTTGGATGGATCCTAAAACGCTATTTTACATGGAACTTGTGTTCTATTCATATTTTTTGCTACGGTTTATTGATATAGGAAAAATAAGGATAATGTACAGATGGTGGCTTAAATTGTGTATCAAAATTTTTTTGTATGATGCATTCCTAATACCTAGTGGTTGTTCAAATTATACAAGGCCTCTAAAACGTGTGTTGGAGCTGTATCTCTCAGGACCTACGACATCTCGTAAGCAAAATTAGATAAATATCTAGAAGAAGATCTACACTAGAAAGCAGAAACAGGAAGTTTGCAAGCATCATCAGGAACGAAAAATGAGTGGACCCTTAAACCATGCAACTCATTTTCAAAAGATTTAATAATTTTTAATATATATTAGTAATATATAAATAAGATACATTTATTTGCTGCATTATTATTGCAACTGAAGGACTAGTCGATGACGAAATCAACTGCCTTAAAGGCGATTTGCCATGTCATGATGGTTTGAACTTGTCGCAACACCAGGTCTTACGGGACGATGAATCTGTTTTAAATCAAGTATGGGCATGGTTTCAACTTTGTCTCAAAGTCAGCCAAACGATATATCTTTTACCATCTTCTTCTATGCATTCCGTTTGCGTCCTTAATTCCTAGCTTTTTTACATCATCTTTGTCTGTCTGTCTGTCTCTCTCTCTCTCTCTCTCTCTCACACACACACACAAACTCACCTTTTTTTTTCTCTGTTTATGTCCTTCTCTCCTCTTTCTCACGATTAACAGCTTGTTTTAAAAGTTCTTTGTTTCCCATTCTTTTCCTTTGTCTTCGTATGATTGTTACTTTTTCCATCACCGATGTCATGTTACTATCGTCACCGTGTCCTTCCTGAAGCAATTTCTTGCTATGCTGCTACTCTTCAACCTTTGTCTCATCAACAGAATATGGCTTTTCTTTGTCTTTTTTAGAGGTATTATTACAGGGAGTGTTTCGATGAGCTTTTCCTCATTGGTACCAGCTCAGTTTATTTTATCTCATGTGACTACTTCCTCTCAACTTCTTCATCCTCGTGTTGTTTTTGTCCCTCGTTGTAATATTTTTATCCCTCGGACTCCAAGGTTGTGGAACTCTTTGGGTTCTGAGTGCTTTCCTACATCACGTGACTTAATGTTTTCAAGTCCAACTCTTATCTCTTGACTTGACCTTTTCCATTATTCTTTTCTTTGTTTCTGTTCGTTCTTTCATTTCTTCACAGTTACATACACTTTGTACGTTATGTCCATTATGGTCCCTAAACATTTTTAAAAAAAGAGAGTAAATTTCTTTTTAATTGTTAAGTCCACCCCAACTACATATTACTTTCAGAGATATCTCCCATTAAAATAGCCTGTGGAATTTGAGGGTGTTACAAGGTTTGGAAATTTACCGAAGCAAGGTCAAGCCGGTTCAACTGACACAAGAAAATAAGGGTGTCTATTGGATTGAAGTCTGTTGTGGTATATTTTGTTTTTGTATTTCACTTTCATTTATCTTATTAATTTTTTGAAAAACCCCAACTGCTTTGGGTTTTTTGAAAACTAAACCATCCTGTTAATAGGACTTTAGCTGTTCTCAACATCATGTCCTACACTAAGGTTTTCGAAGACCAGAAACCAAAACAATGTTATGTGGAAAAATGTTGTGAACAATATCTCCTTAGTTATTCACCACAGGAAGAAATTAAGTGTTTTGAGCTCCAGTATTTTATTAAATCCTAACAAACAAAACACTTTATTATCTCGTTTTTTTCCTGACAATGCGTAGCTGAAAACTAATTGTTTCTAAAATTGGCTCCATAATCCTTTCTTATTAAATCATCCAACGTGAAAATTCAATGTCTGAAAAAGAACAGAAAGAAGTTCACAGCTAAAAATACAATGTTAAATAGAAGTTAATATGTCCTTTACTCTTGCTTTCATTTAGTTGGCGTAAAAGTTAACCTTCTATTTT
>RDPX01000664.1:139079-154459 GCA_003991215.1 Morbakka virulenta
GAGAGAGAGAGAGAGAGAGAGAGAGAGAGAGAGAGAGAGAGAGAGAGAGAGAGAGAGAGCATTACACATCGGTTCTGCGACTATCATCAGTGGTAATCTCATATTTATTTTTTGAATGTAGCGGAAACCAGTTCCGTCAAGGCTTCTTTGAGGTATAAAGAACAACATTCAACTCTTTTACAAACAGCACTACATTAGCTGGATATAGTTTAATTAAACATGGAATTCTCTCTGATTCATCCTCTGTTTCAGTCATTGGTAAAATGCAATTCAATTAGCGTCTGATCATTCAATTAACTAGATTCAAGCAAGTGCCTGAGAAAAGTTTCTTTGAAACAAAAGTAACTTTAATCATGGTATTGAAGGTTTTTAGCATATATTTATCATTACAGGTTAACAGTCACCTTCAGACAAATATTAATAAAACTTACCTGTCTAATTCATTCTTTACATTACGGTTAGTACACAATACCTGTCAATTCGGAAAAGTCGGTATTCCGAAAGTAAGAGATTAAGGAAATAATATTTGAATGATATATGTACTATTTGACTGACAAAACAGATAATATATCGTTCTTGCTTTGTTGAAAATACAGAAACTGAAGATAAAACTAACAACGAACATGAACAAGTCAAAATTTGCAAGTTTGCAAAGAAAAAACAATTCAATTAAGCTAGCCATGGTAATTTATCAAATTATTTGATTGTAAACAAAAGTTTTATTGACTATAGATGACAATGCTCAGTGATAATCTTTCCTGTTTTCTACCTTTTCATTCATGGTTTATTTGTTGAGCCGCAGGAGCAGGTGTAACAGTGGGCCCATTTTTGTCTTTCAGAGATATCCACCTATGAAAGACCCGAAAGGAAGGAACAGATCAAGAAAAAGTGGGACAGAAAGCACGCAAGACACCATAAAATGCAAAACATACGGGTCGCCCCCCAGAACCCTCCGTGGGAAGGTCCTTCCTCTTGGGTTGGTCATCAGCCAAAGCTCAAGCACCTCAAGACCACCTGTCATGTGTGGTTGGTCCCTACAGCCGAAGACCCGATCAAAGAGAAACCAAAGCTCCACACTTGATCTGAGCCAAAAGCACTTGACTCTGACGTCAAAGGGGAGGCTGATTATTTTTCTGTACTCAATCAAAGATGAGAAATATTTGTCACGTCAGGTAACCTTTTACCATTGACGTCAATCAAGGATTGTCAGAGAAAATCGTCGCATTTCAGAAGAAAATATGAAGAGTGAATATTTTGGCCCATCTATCTTAGACGCATATAAATTTTAGAATTTGATTCATTAATTACTTATTAATTTATAACTAAGTTTCGCCGCACCACTATTAAACAGGCTCTGCTGCCAGTGTCATGAGAGTTTATAAATAACTAGTAAAGATATCACCTATTTATACACCTGTATAGAGTCTGATTATCTTAAACGTGAAAAATGGGAGGTATGATATTCTTGGTATCTAATATATTTCTGTCCATGGCAAACAGCGGTGTCCCTTTTAACACAAGGGTTTTTCCGAAATAGCTAATCCATGCTTCAGGACCCAGTGTTATTTTCTTCTATTCAGACTAGTCAAGGGATCTCCTATTTTGATTAAAAACACTTGCATAAATATTAGTGCACTTGCGTCGTGTAAAGGCAGGGAAGGAGGGAAGAAATGGGCATTAAAAATCAGCAAAGGGACATAGAAAGCCTGATAAGAAGTGTAGAAGAACCTTTGTCTTCTGTGCGCTGTTCGCGAGGAATACCAACACTTATCAAGAGGACTGTAAACAAATCAAAAGTTCGCTATTTAAAGCCATAACAATCTACTACAATTCACGATAACAGATGATCCTGATCACAACTAATGCTTATCAAACTAATACTTATTTTTACAGACATCATTTCTGGTTAAATACAAAAAAAAGACGTCCTAAATGATGTGGCATAATTACACAACAAGATTAGAAAGGGGATGCAATAAAAAATTGACACTCCAAGATTTTACAAAATTCCAATAACCACTTGAGACTGACTAATACGCTATTTGCAAGGATAACAATAGCTAATTATTAAGATACTTCGCAAATAAAATCACGTACGACGATGGGGACGAACTTAACAACGATGACAAACCGAAAACAAAATAACGAGAATTAAGTGACGACTTTCTTACTGACGTTGGCAAATTGTAAACTGAGGGATTTTCCCAACAAAAAGATATTAAATCAAAAAATGATTTTTTCAACTGTAAAAATTGGAGGTACGATATTATAGCTATCAATTATATTTCCGTCAATGGCAAGCCACAGTACCCCGTTTAACACAAGGGTTTTTCCGAAATAGCTGATCATTGTTTCAGGACCTTGTGTTTTTTTTCATCTACTCGTACAAATGTGAACATTGAAAAAAAGAATTGGACCAAACCATGTTTTGTGTACTTAGATTACCTACCTGCGAAATCAAAGGAGATTGTCAATGCTTAAATTTTTGAGACCCAACACTTCTACCTCCAGATGACAGGAATAATCAACATTGGTACTTGTATAGAAATCTCGACCCAAAAATCCTGAAATTGATTTTTATTTTTTTATTTTTGGAAAAATTTTGATTTTGTCAAGTCTTTTAAGTTAAGAACACTTTCAAAATTATTTCTGCACTTACGTAGTGTAAAGCCTAGGAAAGAGTTAAAAAAAAGAAGAAAAAAAGAGACATAGAAAGCCTGATAAAAAGATATTAAATGAAGCAAAGGTTTTTAGACCATACACCTGTATGCAGTTTGATTATCAATAACATGAAAAAATGGGAGGTACAATATAATTCAGTATGAATTTTTAATTGCGGCAATGTTGATGGTTTAGTCCATAAACAAAGAGTTATGATATTGATATTTCAATAAACGGAAAATGTCGTCCACCTAACTATGCTACAGAAATGACTTACATTCATAGGAGCATCTGTTTCAGTAAGCATGTCTATTATAATTGGCAAAAATATATCATGATATTGCTAATTGACGATTGTAATTGATAATAATGTTGAAATTCCAGTAAACGGAAAGTGTCGTCCACTTATTACCTTTTTTGACAGCAAAAGGTAAAAGCATACTAAACTGATTGGAATCTATATAAATAGAAGTACAACTCCACCATGGCCGGTCCCAAGCCCGGATGAGAAAGGAGGAGGGTTCGGCAAGGGACCAATCACCCCTTCCCATAAAACAACCACCGATTACGGAAACTTGGACAGCAAACAATATGAAAACTTATGGTCACAGAACCATGTCGTGTGAAATCCCTGAAGATAATGACCTCAGATGGGAAGACACGCATATGACGGCTGGGGGCGAAAGCCTACGGGAAGTCTCCAACCTGAGAACGACATGCATGAGATCACTTCTAACACCAAAAAGATACATCCATGTAGGATGTTGGAATGTAAGAACCATGTACACCACCGGAAAAACTGCAATAATAGCAAGGGAAATGAGGAAGTACCATCTACAGATACTAGGCATAAGCGAAGCAAGATGGACTGGTTTCGGAGAAGTGAAGGTCAACACTGGAGAGTCTGTACTGTATTCTGGATCAGATGAACAACATCATAGAGGCGTAGGAATCATGTTGAGCCCTGAGACTAGGAAATGCCTAATCAAGTGGAATCCAGTGAATGAGAGGATCATTAGTGCTAGATTCAATTCAAAATATGTAAAAGCCACCATTATTCAGATCTACAGCCCTACAAATGATGCAGATGAAGAGGAGAAGGATGATTTCTACGAACAATTACAGAAAGAGATTGAATCAACACCGAAGCATGACATGTTGATTGTTATGGGAGACGCAAATGCCAAAGTGGGTTGTAACAACAAAAACCATGAGAAAGTTTTAGGGAAGGAAGGCTTAGGCGTCATGAATGAGAATGGCGAAAGACTTATTGAGTTATGCGAAGAAAATGATCTTGTGATTGGAGGCACATGCTTCAAACACAAAAATATTCACAAATACACATGGACCTCACCAAACAACAGAGACAAAAACCAAATTGATCACTTCATCATCAATGGTAGATACAGGAGGTCTCTCGCTGATGTACGAGCCATGAGAGGTGCAGATGCTGGAACTGACCATAACCTTGTGGTCGGCAAAGTGAAGCTCAGGCTTTCGAGACACAAACTCAAGAACACCAGCAGAAGGGCAACATTCAACACTGCACTTCTGAAACAAAAGGAAATCCAAAAGCAATTCACAGTAGAGTTGAAAAACAGGTTTGAAACACTGGAAGAGAGCATGGAAACAACCATGGAAGAGGCAAACATACAAAAACAATGGGAAGATTTTACCACAATCTACACGGAGACAGCTGAAAAGATCCTGGGTAGGAAAAGGAAGGGGCATAAAGAGTGGATAAGCAGTGAAACTTGGAAAGCTATAGACGAAAGGAAGAAAGTGAAAAATGAGATAAACTGCGCAAGATCAGAGAGAATTCGTGCTATCAAAAAACAGAAGTATAGTGAGATGGACAAGAGTGTAAAGAAAAAGGTCAGAGAAGATAAACGTAAGATGATAAATGGGCTCGCTGAAGAAGCGGAGCATGCAGCAAAAAACAATGACATGGGAACTCTGTACAGGATTACGAAGCTATTGTGCAACAAGAGAAAGAAATCAGCAACTGGCGTGAGAGACAAAACTGGTAAGCTACTCATTGAAGATGGTCAGATACTTCAAAGATGGAAAGAACACTTCAAAGAAATATTAAATGTTGAGAATGAATGTGACAAAAATGTAGAGGAAGATGAGTTTGAGAGCGGTAATGTCGAAACCATCGAAGAAATCAACACAGGGCCCTTCACAGAAGAGGAAGTGAAGATAGCAGTAAAAAAGTTGAAGAGCAATAAAGCACCAGGAGTAGATAACATCAGCGGAGAAATGTTAAAAGCTGGAAGCAAGATTACATACAAGAGATTACTACACATGTTCGAAAAAGTGAGAGAGAACATCAATATGCCAAGTGACTGGAAGAAATCAATGATAGCTAAAGTACCAAAGAAAGGTGACCTTACCAAATGCGACAATAGTAGAGGAATATCCCTGCTCTCCATACCTGGGAAAGTGTTCGGCAGAGTTGTTTTAGAAAGAATCAGGAAAGGAGCAGAAGAAAAGCTGAGAAATGAGCAGGCAGCATATAGAAAAGGACATGGGACAGCTGAGCAGATTTTCATACTTCGAAATATTGTTGAACAGTGCATTGAGTGGCAAGCATCACTGTACATTAACTTTATTGACTTCCGTAAAGCTTTCGATAGCATCGACAGAGAGAAGCTCTGGAAGATTCTGAAGTTTTATGGAGTTCCAGATCTCTTCATTGAGATCATAAAGGAAATGTACAGAGAAAGTAGTAGTTGCGTCATTAACAACGGGCAGACATCAGAGTGGTTCTCTGTAAACACTGGAGTTCGACAAGGCTGTGTGATGTCAGGCTTCCTCTTCATTATTACTGTGGATTGGGTCATGAGGAAAGCAACAACGGCAAAGAAAACAGGAATAAGATGGAAGTTTACCACCCAGCTTGAAGACTTAGACTATGCAGACGATATCGCCCTCCTGTCCAGCAAGCACCAACATATGCAGGAAAAAACTGAAAAGCTATGTAAATATGCTGAAAGCGTCGGTCTCAAAATCAACACAGACAAGACCAAGGTGTTGAGACTTAATCACAAGGAAAACCGCCCAATCGAGATCAAGGGCAGAACTGTTGAAGATGTGGACACCTTCACATACCTCGGTGCCATAATAAACAAAACAGGAGGATCCACTGAAGATATCACACATAGGCTGAGTCTAGCAAGAAATGCGTTTGCCATGCTTAACCCACTCTGGAAGTCAAACCAATACAGTAATAAGACAAACATTCGAGTGTATAACAGCAACGTGATGTCCATGCTACTCTATGGAGGAGAGATGTGGAAATTAAATGGAAATGATGTCACCAGACTGGAAATATTCCAGAGAAAATGTCTGAAAAGGATTCTCCGTATCTTCTGGCCCACAAAAGTCACAAACACCGAGCTCTACCTTAGGACGAAGACCAATCCAGTAGGAGAGCTCATAAGGTGTAGGAGATGGAGATGGATTGGACATACTCTGAGGAAACCACAAAACGATAGCTGTAGAGTAGCCCTAACATGGACACCAGAGGGGAAAAGAAAGAGAGGACGCCCGCGAACAACATGGCGGAGGAGTGCGGAAGCAGAAAGAAATGACCTGGGATGGCAAACATGGAACGAAGTCAGGAACATAGCCAAAGACAGAGAGAGATGGCGGAGGATGCTGTCAAGCCTTATGAGCCGCCCATGGCTCGAAGAGGATAAGTAAGTAAGTAAGTAAATAGAAGTACATTTTATTTTAACTTCTCTTTGAAAATAATAATGTCAAATCGACCATGAATAATAAATTCATCATTACTTTTAAATAGCATATTTTCTAATTCAAAGCTAAAACCTTCCGTTTGAAAAGTAATTATCGTTGCTGTAAATGCTTATCATTGTAATACAATTATATTCAATGTAATAACACCAGTTACATCACCAGCTCCATCTTTATTCACTTTGTTCTAAAGGCTAATCGATAGACCTACCCTATTCTTGTTTAATGCTTCAAATAAAAAGCCTAACTTTAATATTTCAATACAAAGTTAAAACATTTTTATTAAGCTATAACCGTTTTGGTTGTGGAACCTACAGAGGTATCAAGCTTTTGTGCCATAGCTTGAAGTTGTTTGACAGGGTGATCGAGGCTTGCTTGAGAGAACTTGTAAAGATTAGTGACAATCAGTATGGGTTCCAAAAGGGAAAGTCTACAACAGAGCCCTTCGCATGTTGCAAGAAAAGTATAGGGAATACAACAATGAATTGCATATCGTGTTTGTAGATCTAGAAATGGCATGTGACACAGTCCCAATAGAGCTCATATGGTATTGTTTGAGAAGGAGACAAGTACCAGAAGCATACAAAGAGGTCATCAAGGACATGTATGAAAACTGCAGTACATAAGTAGCTACTACAGCAGGGGGTATCAAAAATAATTAGAATAGATGGTGGGCTTTATCAGGGATCGGCTCTGACCCCACTATTATTCATAATAATAATGGATGATGGATGTAATAGCCGAAGGTTGTGAGGAGGGAACACCATGGTCGATGCTTTTGGCGAATGATCTGGACATATGTGATGAGCAAGCAGAAAACCTAGAACAAAAGATGGAGAAATGGAGAGGTAAGTTAAAAGACGTAGGATTGAAGGTCAGCCGGGATAAAACTGAATACTTGCCAGCACCAGGAAATAGTGAAAACATCAGACTCAAACAATACTGATCTACAGATAAAGTAGACCTTCCTCAGTGTAAAATTTGTAAGTATCTAGAAACAAAGATACACCAAGAGGTTGGATGTCAGACGGAGGTAGAGTTGCAAATTGGTAAATTGTGGAGAAAGTGGCGCGAGATGCCAGAGGTGCTCTGCGACAAGAAGGTTCCCAAGAGGCTGAAAATGCTAATCTACAAAACTGTCATATTCTCAGTACTTCTGTATGGGAGCGAGACATGGCCTGTTACTGAGAACTAGGCAAAGAAGATAGCTATGCTTGAGATAAGAATACTGAGATACTGTCTCAGGCGACTGGAATGGTACGGGCATGTTAGTAGCAGCGACAAGAAGAAAGACGTCAGAAAAGCGTATGAGATGGTAACAGTTGGAAAGAAGTGTCGTGGTCGCCCCAAGCATAGATAGAAGGAGACGACCAAGAAAGATTTGAAGGCTTGGAACTTGGAGAAATGTGATGTGAGAGATGGACCAGCGTAGAGATTAGCATTACAGAATTGTATCCAGCAAAATCCAGCTACCTAACAAGGAGAATGCGGTAAAAGGTGACATAGGTAATAATAACCGTTTTTGCTCCTTTTAAGCATCAAAAGACATTTAATTGTCCCTCTTTCACACGGTCTTAATGCAATCTACAAAACCATGGAAACCAGGTGAAAATGGCAAAAAATTCCAACAGTAAGAAAATTCACTGACAAATGAATTTTTAACATTTCATTCTTGTATTGATTAACATCATATTACTATGATGATGAGAAAATGAGACCGTAATGCATACAGTAAGTAAGGTGAGAAGCTAGCTCAGCTGGAGTATAAGTAGAGATTCAATATAGTGGCTGCAGTCCTTCAAAATTATGTGCCCTTCATAAATCTAAAGCTAGTGAAAGATGGTATCAAGGTAAATTGGATATTGAAAACATGATGGGACAATTCTGTGTGATTTTAATATCTGGTGTGAGAATATTTGAAGTAAAGAGGCCTGACATTGTTGTTATTGATACGAAGAACCAGGAGATGAAAATAATCAATATTGCTGTTCCTGGTGACTTAAGACTTATAGAAAGGAAAATTAAAAAGATACAAAAGTACTAGGATCAAGTGATTGACGAAAATAAAACGTGGAAAATGAGAACCAGGGTGATGTCAGTGGTGATTGGTGGGTCCTCGGAGCTGTCTATAGTCTGAAAGACAAGCTGGCATCACTTCAATAAAAACAGAGATGTTTTGATAATTTACACCAAGCTGCTGTTCTTAGATAAGCTAACACCATAAGAAAGGTACGGTCTGTTTAAATTCAGTACTACTGAATGGACATCAGCGGAAAAACTAACAACAGCAAAAAACCTGTGCGACGTTCAACAATAACAATAATAATAAAGGAGTAGCAAGGATTTTGGAAATGACGGAAGTCACTGTAATACTTCTGGTGATTGATGCACTGGGAACTAGCTTGGACAGATTTGAAAAGCACATGGACAAAATTGAAGTTAAGGACAGGCTACAGGCAATATAAAAGACAGTAGTCTTTTATATTGCAGCAAAGATATCGAGGAAGGTTTAGCATCTATGTGGATTTAGGTAAGGACACAGGTGAAATATTTATTAACTTGTTGTTAACTACTTTAACAATAAAAATATTATTATTATTGTTATCTTTTTTATCTCACTCTAGTGGCTACAGTACAGGTGCCTAAATTCAGCTTACCTGGCTTGTTGCTGGTCGCTGAATGTGAGGTTTTCATTCATCTATCACTGGATGATGTGTAACCGCTCAATAGTAATAACAATAATAATAATAATAATGATAATAATAATAATAATTTGAGCTCTCATTTACAAAAGAGATTGAACCCTGGATATAACAGACCAGCAAAAGCTGTCCAGTTGCGCTGTTGCAAAAAGGGTGCCTCTCTGGATGCTAGGACCATAAGGAAAGTATTTCATAGCTGATACGAAGAAGAAGAACGTGTATGATAGCCAGGTCTGCAGTTAGTAGCCTACCATTCATAAACATTCATCAGGGGAGACTCATCATCATCATGTTCCATGGAGTCGACTGCGACTCCTGGTGACATCATGCACGATTTGTCTCCACTTCACTCTGTCCCGTACATCTTCTTTCAACTGTCCAAGATTTCTTCCCGTGGCTTCTCTGACACCGTCCATCCATCTTTGTCGTGGCCTCCCTCTTCTTCTCTGTCCCTCACATATTGCTAGCATAAGATCTTTTTCCAGGCACCCATCTTTCCTCATCACGTGTCTATAGAATCTTAGCCTTTGTTTTACTATTCTTCCTTCCAGAGATAATTCAGGTGCTATTTTCTCAATTACAGATTTGTTTGTTTCCCTTCTAATCCAGGGAATCTTTAACACTCTTCTCCAGCACCATAATTCGAATGCATCTATTCGTTTTCTATCTTGTTTTCTGATCGTCCAACTTTCACATCCGTACATAGCTATAGGAAAAATCATAGTCTCTACTATTCGAATTTTGGTCTTCTTTGAAATGTCATTACTCTTGATAACTTTATCCAAATTTGATAAAGCAGCCCTCGCCATAGCTAGTCGTCTCCTGATTTCTTCACTTGATCCCCCTTCCTCACTTATCAGACTTCCTAGAAAGTTGAAAGCATTGACAACTTCAATATTTTCTCCATCTATCCTAAAATCTCTCAGTCCACTGGTAGTCATTACTTTTGTCTTTTTAATATTCAAGTATAAGCCAGCTTTTGCACTTGTTTTCTTTACTTTTTTCAAAAGGCATTGCAGGTCTTCCATATTTTCCGCCATAAGAGTGGTATCATCGGCGTACCGTAAATTGTTTATAACTCTTCCTGCAACCTTCACTCCAAATTGATCTTCATCTAGATTAGCCGAACGCATAATGGATTCCGCGTATAAATTGAACAGGTAAGGTGACAGGATGCAACCCTGTCTCACTCCTTTACCTATGCTGAACCAGTCTGTGTCTCCATGGCTTGTCCTTACTGTTGCTTCTTGGCTGTCATACAAGCTTCTCATGAGCGATGTCAAATGTTCTGGAACTCCCATTTTTCGTAACTCGCACCATAGTCGATGATGATCTATACAATCAAACGCTTTACTGTAGTCAATAAAGCAAAGATATATTTCCTTTTGACTTTCTCTTGTTGACTCCATTATCCATCTCATATTTGCTATGTGGTCACCAGTTCCTCTTCCTTTCCTAAGACCAGCTTGTTCTTCTGGTAGCTCTCTCTCCATATATGGTTCCGTTCGTCTTTGAATAATTCTCAGCAATACTTTGCTGCAATGAGAAATTAATGCGATCGTTCTGTTATTCGCACATTCCATGACGTCTCCTTTCTTGGGTAATGGTAAGTAGATTGATCGCTTCCAGTCCTTTGGCCATTCGAGTGTCTTCCAGATTTCTTGGCAAAGTCTAGTCAGTTGCTTAATAGCGCCTTTTCCTGCTGCTTTGAAGAGCTCGATTGGAATTTCATCTATGCCTGGTGACTTTCGATTTGGTATAGACTTAAGAGCTGCTTGGACTTCTTCAAGTGTCACTTGTGGCTCTGGTGTGAAAACTTTTGGGACAAAAATGTCATTGACTGCTGGATCGCGATCATACAACTCATAAGTATATTGCTTCCACCTTTCCTTGATTTCTTCTCCACTTGTTAAAACTTTTCCATCTTTTGACTTTATGACTCCCAGCCTTGCTCTGAATTTACCGGACAAAGACTTTATCTTCTTGAAAAGCTCCCGCGAATTACCTGTTGTACTGTGAGTTTCTAAAGCTGTACACTCTTTGGACAAGTAATCATTTTTGTCTCTTCTCACAAGTTTTTGGAAACGTTGATTCAACCGCTTATATTTTTGTGTATCGCGTTCACTCTTTGCTTTCCTTCGGTCGTGAGCAACATTTATTGTTTCAGACGACATCCATTTTGATCTTTTTTGTGGTCTCGCTACTGCTAAAGTTTCTTTTGCTGAATCTCTAATGTTGCATTTGATGCTTTCCCACATCTCGTTTGTAGATTCATCGTGAGAAAGTAGCTCAAATCTGTTTGATACAGCGATCGAGTAGTTGTCCGAAATGTTGTCGAGATCATACTTTTTCTGTTGCAATGGCTTACTCTTGGTTTTGCTCAACTTCACTTTGATTTTCGCCGTGAGTAGTTCGTGGTCTGATCCGCAGTCAGCACCAGGTCGAGTTTTTGTACTTAGTACCATGCTTCGCCATCTGTGTTGGCATATAATGTAATCGATCTGGTTTCTGTAGTCTCCTCCTGGCGATGTCCATGTATAGAGCCGGCGATTTGGTTGTGGAAAACACGTATTTGTGATTGTCAAATTCAAATCCGTGCAGAACTGGATTAATCTGTCTCCTGCATTGTTTCGTATCCCAAGACCATATTTCCCGGTGACATTTGTTGTTTGCAGCTTGCCCACTTTCGCATTAAAATCTCCTATCAGCATGATGATATCTTTGTTGGGTGTGTCGTTTATTACTTCTTCCATAATCTGGTAGAATTCGTCTATTTCTTCTTCATCGGCAGCAGTGGTGGGAGAATACACTTGTATCACTGTCATGTTGACTGGCTGTCCCCTGATTCGGATGGTGATCACTCTATCCGAGACTGGATTAAAACCCATTACACATTTTTCTAGATAGCCAGGAATTATGAAAGCTACTCCATTCTTTCTTTGTGATTCATGTCCTGAATAGTAAACTACGTGCTGATCAGACCGAAAACTGCCTTTACCTGTCCACTTGAGCTCACTTACACCTAAGATTGATGTATTTGTCCTCTCCATTTCCGACTTTACAATTTCAAGCTTGCCACCTGACATACTACGGACATTCCATGTGGCAATGTTGTGCTTGTCAGTTAGGCGCACTTTCCTTTTAGCATTACTGGCGACATCAGGTGTGAGGCTTCCATCTGGGTTTGGCCCCACCCCGTCATTTCTGTCAGGTGCATGCAGAAAAGTTACCTCTTCCCCAGTAGCTTGGTGAGTGTTTTCCGACCTGGGGGGCTCATCTTCCAACACTATATTCTGTCTTAGTCTTGTCATGTGCATGATGTTTTCGTGGCAAAGAAAACTGAAGTGGTTTGCCATTGCTTTCTTCAGCGCAGTACCATACTAATGATGGTGGGTATCGCCTGGCCGTTGTCATTGAGTGATGATCATCCGCCCAGCCGAAAAGCTCACAGACCGTTGTTCTATAGTGCTATAGAATCCTCCGCTCTGATCACATCCATCATCCTGCTGCCGATGACTTCACCGTTACCCTGGCGTGGCAGGCTATCAGGTACTGCACCTTGCCCAAGGGTGCCCTGCAACTATGCATTGTCGTGTAGGGTAGTTTATCTCCCTAAGACCTCCTGGTCCGCATACCCATCAGGGGAGACTAACTGCCCGGAAAACAACCAAATGATAATATTAAGAATAAAAATAACAAAACTATAATTATAGTTTCAAAATTGTATGATTATTGTCACAGTTTGAATATTCCTTAATTTCCACTGTTTTTAAGTGTAAAAATCAAGTTACAGCCTGCCACCGAAATCCTCGAATAAAATTCTTCAAAATAACAAAAAAAGAGTTTCCAATACCTACCTCACGTGAACCCAAGAGAGGAACAACTTTTACTTTGACTTTCATTAGTATCATTATTTATTAAGTGGCACTGCCTTATCAGTGGATTTTGTGTCATAAAACTTAGTGTCAACAAGACCCTTCAAATTTTAAGCACTTTACAAAAAATCCTTGCATAGTGGTTTGCTGCAATTCAACCAGTTGTGTTCCCATAACAAATCGATTTAATGTTATGGAATGCGTTTTTGGAATTGCCTTAATTTTCTTTTGATTCTTAAAATCCATCACACTTTCTTCTTGACAATATTCCATTTACCTGCTGCCGGTAGGAATCTTTTATTGCTACTTCTTACATAATTTTTTCATTCCAAGCTTAACTAGATCAACAGTATCCTCTATGCTAAAGAGTCCTTTTCTTCTTTCTGTCCCAGTGATGTGAAGTAAATGTGTGTTGCTCTTTGGGTGTAAGACAAGTATGCATTGTGATTAACTTTTTTTACTTCCGATCAATAAAAGGAGGCTGAGTACCTTATTAAAAAGACAGCCCAGAGGTTGATACATATTATTCTATCTTCTCTATTTAGCTTTCCTTTTTAGAACTTTCCTTACCCTTATGGTCCTTTTTTCTTGCCTTTTTGTAATATTCTAAGGTATTTAAAACAACTTTACTACCCTATCATCAGGCAGTTTAGTATCTACTACTTTTTCGCCCTTCTGGATCAAGGTTGCACACTTTTTGATTCCAAATTATATTCGGATATCATTCTTGAATATTCTGTCTATCAGAACCAAGGAATAAAGTGCTTTATCCTTTTCTCCATACATCTTTAGGTTGTTCATAAAAAACAGATGGTTTCCTCTTTTTTAAGCGAATTTGTACCCTGTCTTACACTGTCTTAGAAGTGGTACCAGTGTCTTTACAAACAACAATGGTGATAACAAATCGCTCTGGAGTATTCTTCTATTTATTTTTATCTCTCCCCCAAATTACTTAGATCTGTCAATTTTACTCTCAAAGATTTCATTCTTTCTTTTATAAATGTAATTACTTCTTTTTTTTATTCCAATGTTTTTAAGACATTTTACGATCCAGAAAAGTGACATGTTATATACCTTCAGCTAGTCAATTCAGGCAATTTCAATACATTTTTTTCTGGCTTCTTTTATTTTCATTCATTTCATGTATAACAAATCTTTTGTTCCAATTTCTTTTTGTCTTCTTTCTGCTCTTCATCTAACATTGCCTTCTTTTCCTTGAAGCAATATACCTTTCACCCAACATTTTACTTATTGTCTTTTACTGTATTGATAAACAGGTTGGTTCCTAATTGATCGTTTTCTTTTATCTTTCTGTATAAAAATGTTCTTTCTTTTGTCATTTTCTCCTCCAGCTAGGGACCTATCCTTCAATTAACTAACCTAATAGGTCACTTTTCAGTTAAAATAAATGTAACTTGCTCACGCATTCATCAGATGTACCAATCTGATGAATGCGTGAGCAAGTAAAACTAGGCTCTGTTTTACTAAATATTGAGCACTCTGTAAATCTATTTGTTCATCTGCTGATGTAGCTCACTTTTCAGATTGATATGAGTTCTTCGGAAATTTTAAAACCAAAAGCCCTATACCATGTCAAATTCTGGGTTTTTCCAATTAGGGGGTTGCTTCAAAATCTTTCTCTTCAACCACTTCACACTTTTGTTCTGTTGCAGCATTTTGCTTTATTGTGCCAAACAAAACATTTTAGTTTCTTATGCATCTGGTGCTTTATTCCTTTACTGTTCTCTTATTCCATTACATTGATTAAAAAATCTCTTTTGAATTTTTTGAATACTGTGTTTTTCTAACATAGACCGTCTTTGTTTGTGCTTTCGTTTGATTTTTTTCACAATATATTATTATTATATGCTTAAAAATCTTCGTAAAGATGACAATTAATAATGATAATGATGATGACATTAATGATGAATGTGTTACTCTGCCTACCTCAATGTTCAATCTTTTTACTTGTTACTCCACCATCTTCTCCACCAAGGCCCCTTGTTGCTTGAGACTGTATTTTGCATTCCAATCATTTTAAGAAATAAAAGAACACCAGCATTCTTCTTCTATCGGTGCCATATCAGCTGCAGACGTTGGTGATCACTTATCACCACGCTCTCCTATCCCTTGTCATCCGTAAAAGGTTAACGCTAGTATGATAGGTGCCATCCTCCAACATCCATTCTCTCACACTGCTCATCCACATCACTACGCTTATCAATACCTGTATTACAGGTCCCAGGTCCCAGGCCCAGTCTGTGCCATTCTGTTTTTTTTTGGCTTTTTCATACTCATTTACACCGTTTTTTACCCCCCCCCCGGTCTCGCGATTCTGTTTTTTTGTTTTTTCATACTCATTTATCCCCTTTTTTACTTTTTC
>RDPX01000665.1:11651-23916 GCA_003991215.1 Morbakka virulenta
ACGACCTTGTTCACTATTTTTTGTCTTTAGGGACGTCAACACTTCCACCTCCTCCAAAGAAACGTGCGATAGGTAGACCGATAAAGCTTTACACACCAGAACATCTTGAACAAATCATGATAAAGAATCACGACTTGTATGATGTGGTTGATTTCTCAAAGCATTATGAGCAATTATTACAAATTAACTTCACATCACTTACTACACTGGTTCCAGACCCACCTTCCAAAACACGGAAACGTTTTACCCAAAAGAAGAAAGTAGAAATTCGTTTGCATTAATCTGTTAGTGGAAACTTTGCCGAAACTGCACGAGCTTTCGAAATCAATGAGTCAACAGTCCGAGGAATGGTCAGCAATATCCGCCCATTATCCAATAAATGTAATCTTCCAGGGGTTGGTAGACCGCTACCCTAAACTGAAGAAAATTTCTTCTGGTTTTGTTATGACGCAGAGCAACGCATGGATGGATGATGAATTGATGAAGGTCTGGGTGGAAGAAATTTGGTTAAAACATGTACGCGCTGAGTGTAAAAGGCTTGTTTTTCAAAATTCCTTGTTATCATTTAATGCTCTCTCCACTCATTTGACTGAGGGAGTCAAAGCTCAATTATTGGAAAATAATTCTGATATTATATAACCGGAAAAATACAAGGGACGAAAGGGAGAGGAAGACCAAGAATCAAGTTTTTGAAGACCATAGCCGCAGTGACCAACACTACTGAGGAACAACTGTTGAGGAGAACGAGGGACAGGACTCTGTGAAGAAAGATGATTGCCAACGTTCTGGAAGGACACGGCACCTAAAGAAGAAGAAGAATTCTGATATTCTGCAGGTACCCGCTGGGTGTACTTCAAAGTGCCAGCCGATGGATGTATGCCTAAACAAGGCTTTCAAAGTCGTTTTGAGAAAATGTTGGGCCCAGTACGTTTCAAGTGTTGTTGAAAACTCCCCTGATGGAAAGAGCAGTAACAACAAAATTCCGGTGCCAACTCACCAGCATATGGTTGACCGGGTCAAAGAAGGATACGACTATCTTGCCCAGGACAAGGAAACGGTGATAATGTCCTTTGTGGAATAACTTCTTTGGACCCTGAAAGGGTTCGTAACAGAATTTTTCCAAAAATGTATGGAAAAGGCTCAGGAAAGCCTTAATGCTGAGGAGGATGAAGAAGATTATGATCCTTTTTCGTAGATGAATACTTCAATTTACATCGAAATTTATATTTTCACAAATAGAAACCAGTGTCTAATTCTCTTAAAATTTTCAGATCAGCGTTAAATTAGAGGCAAATAAAATGTTTGAAATTTGTGATTCGCGTTAATAATCAGAGGCGATCTTAGGGTGATAATCAGTCTCATCGACACTGTCTGGTGCAAGCTGTCCACAGATGAGACTAAACAGGAAATGGTTCGGAGTGAGTGGAGTTTCGCCTCTCACATCAGAGGTCTGATACGAAATCGGTGTAGAATTTATGAGATACTCCGCTCTAGCGAAAGCAGTAACCAACTCTTCATCGTTTATGTCGGCTGAACTCAATATTCCGTAGATCGCTCTCTTCGCAGACTTGATCTTTTTTTCATGAACTCCACCAAAATGTGTACCAGATGGAAAATTCCACTTGATTCCTTGATTCGCCAGGAATAACGTGATCGAATCAATCCATCTTCATCAAGGCGAGGGCAAAGTGACAGGATTTGCTTTTACTTGGGATTTCTTTACCATTTGTCAATGCTTTGTATTCCTCTTGGAAATGTTCCTTCTGCAAGGTTCTAAGCAGCTTGGTTTCGGAATCGTTTAGCTTATCCGCAGATAACTCCACACTCTCTGTTTTCTCTGGTGGTAGACGACAATTATGCAAAAATCGGTCGACCCAAACTTTCATACGTATCACATTTGTCCACTTGGAGTACTTGGTTGATTGTAGACCCACTTTCGCATCGTGTTATGTTGTAAATAATGTGATTACATCTTTACTTGGTTCGCTTTTCTTCGTCTCCGGTAGTTGATCAGGCATGGAAGTTAGAATTCGATCTCGCCACTTACCTTCTGCTTCTTTCAGGAATGGCGGTCCGGTGAACCACAGCGGTTCGAAGTTTTCGATGTTTGATCTTCTACTTACTAAATCTGCAGGGTTCATCTTCGTTAGGATATATCTCCACTTTGACGGATTGCTATGCGATTGTATTTCACCTACTCTATTTACTACGAACGATTTGTAAATTCTACTCATTTCTCGGATCCAATTGAGAACGTTTAAGCTATCAGTTCAAAACCTGATGCGTCTCATGTCCATCTCCAGGGTTGTAAGGACTTTCTTTGCCGAATACTGCACTCATTAATTCCAGTCTTGGGATGCTTATTGTTTGGAGCGGTGCGACCCTTGATTTTGATATGACCATTCTCGACGATGCCTTTCCATTGGTGCACGTTGTCCTTTGGTAGATGATACTTTCATATGCTTACTCTGATGCGTCATTGAACACATGAAGTGAGATATCTGTTCGTTGATCTCGATCCTGGAAACATCGAGACACCTTGATTTGTGGTAGATTTTTGAAGTCAGCATACCACTCATCAATTCTCCATGATAAATCAAACAATAGTGCTTCATCCTAATCCAAACTAGTTAGCCAAACTTCTTGAATGAGCACTTTTCCTTTGATGGTGAAAGGTGCAGCGAATCCCAGCGGATCAAATAGCTTTGCTATCTTGCTGAGGAAACTCCGTTTCGTGTTGTTGCCAGCTGATTGTTCGGCGGCTCTGTCTGTAAATGTAACCAAATATTTTTTCGATTTCCAGAGCACAACAAGGGTCTTTCTTAACTGAGGGCAGTTCGTTGTTGTTCAAATTCTGCAACTCTCTCTTTTTCCGAGATGTGTTCAAGCACTTTGGGCGAGTTTGACAACTATTTCCTTGCATGCATGTTGGCAGATCTCCACATTTCTGATAGCTCTTCGTACAGCTTGATCGTCTCTTGATTGTGTCTCCCTTTGAGTTCATGCTGTCATCCATGTAAGTAGAATGAAGAACTGTTTCAGCAGCAAGCGGTAGTTTCTCATTGTTTCTCTTTGCGTGGTCTGGACTAACATTTTGTGCGTGAAAAGGAGAGGAGTTGATAACAAATACATCACGAGTTAATTGAAGAATCTGCGTTTTCTGGCTCTCGTCCAACGATTTCCACAGCATTCTTTGAAAACATCATTCATCTGGGTTAACTTTGATACGCAAATACATCTCAGCAATATCGCGTACCAGTGTGATTGGAAATCTTCGAAATCTCAGCAGGATGTTAATCAAATCACGCTGGAGCTTTGTTCCTTGATATATGATGTTGTTCAATGATCTTCCATCACATTTCGCTGAACCATCAAATACTATACGGACTTTTGTTGTTGATTTGTCTGGTCGAATAACTGGAAAATGCGAAAGATACCAGCCGAAGCTCTTTTCAGGATCAACATTAACTTGCTCCAAATAACCTTTTTTGATATGCTTTTCTATAATCTTACAGTACTTCTCAGCAAGCTCCGGTTGTTTCTTTAAACGGTTCTTAGTGTTTATCAATCGTTTTTTGCCATTTGATAGTTGTTTGGAAGACTTTTGACATCTTTTTTCTAGGGGATTTCTACTCCATAAACTCCGTCTTCCAGCTTCAATGCTACTGCAACTTTCTTCAATGCCATCTGGTCAGGATCGGTAGATCAATGGTGGTGACTTTTTCGATTTCCCAAAACTTTTCAATGTTACTATTGATGTTGACAATTTCTGCGTCATTACACCTGCACGTTCGGATGAAATTTGTCTTGTAGGGTTTAGACAGGTTTTGATTGATCCCACCAACGCATCTATCCTAAGGCTGTTCTTCTTGCTATGGGCTCATCTGTTTTTCCAACAACTTCTTCTAATGACCTATGTAGATATGCATAGCCAGCGCCAATCAGGATGTCTACTAATGGTCTTGGTCCAATGTTTGGAAATGGAATATTTCCGAGATGTCTCCACTGTTTTGAATGCTTTCTCCAATTGACTGTTCTCATGTCACCAGTTACTGTGTTTGTAGTTAATGTATTGATTTTCATTTGTACGCTTCCATCTATTGATTTCAGTTGCATTTCCACAGACATTGAGTCGAATCCTTTGGCTTGTCCATTTAATACATTGACATTAACTTGTTGTCTCTGTCTCTCTAGCTTCAATTCTCTCGCTGCATCTTTATTGAGATAGGTCTTTGTGCTTGCATCATCTAGGAGGGCATTGATGACTATCTCTCGTTTACCATTCTTCACGATGACTGGAACAGTTCGTAACACAACTTCTTCAACACGTTCCTTAATTTTTGCCGTGTGCATTGTCTTCTCGTTCCTCGATAGCTATCCCTCTGTGATTTCTGTAGTTTTCTGATTTCCCTTCGCTGATGCTGTCGTTACTTGAGCTTCCTTTTCTCTATGAAGAAGCCGATTGTGCGATTCTTAACAAGCGTTTATTCCACATTACTGCATTCTTGTACAGGAACTCCCCAAATGATTGGATCCAAGACATCTGTAACAAAGTTTGTTCTCTTTGGCTATTTTCCATCTACCAGCTTTATTAAATTCCTTGAATTTGTTCCTTGAAAGTATGGAAACGACGGAATTGAGAAGAGCACAAGAATGGAAGATACGATAAGATTTAATACATAAGGATAGGAACTGAAATTCCTTAAAACATTGAGGACTAAAGGAAGAAACAGGGGGTACTGTATTTGCAGCTCAAGACCAAGCAGTGGGAACAAATTCTGTAAAGAACATCATTTACAAAAAAAATCTATCAAAAGAATGAAAAGAAGTATGAACCAATGGCACATATTATATCTAAGTGTCAACAGCTAGAGGAAATACAATATAATGGCTGGAGACAACTTGAAAGTAGGAAAAACGAAAGAAAATGGGCAGCTGGGATGATTCAGGTGGTAAAAGATTGAAAAGAAAAATCAAAGTCGACAGACAAGAGTTCCCATTTAGCCAACAATTTAATTGATGATGAAATGGTTCCGTTTATAAAGAAGGGCCAATGCGCTGCCTCGCCCTAATTCACCTACTCAAGAGTAGAAGCCACTTCAGTGCAGAGTTACTTTCCTTATTGGATTTTTTTTCGTTGCACTAATTAAATCCTTTTTATCATTTATTCCCGAAAATAAATGATAAAGATTTTAGAACTAATTTTTAGAATGCTTTAGAACAAACGGAAAAACATAGAGAGTACAGAGATGGTCAGGAAAATAAGATAGATTAAACAGGGAGGTGCGTATAAAATGTCGGCAGGCAAAGGAGTGTATGTATTTCAAACAGTGCGAAGAACTGGATGAATGGAAAAGACAAACCCACAGACGTTGCTTGACATGGTGCGATGAGTAACCTCAAAGTTAAGAGAGTGTTACACTCAGCTGCATTGAAGCAAAGCATATAAGTGTTTTCGTTAATCAAGAGAAAATGTTACATCGATGAAAAGAGTATAAGGAAGAGTTGTTTGCTGATAATAGAGGAGAAAGAAATATATCCCAGAAACAAAGAGACAACCCGATTTTAAAGTAGAAATAGATAAAGCTGTAAAGAACTTAAAAAGAGGTAAAGCTGGAGGCCTGGATGGGATTGTGGCAGAAACGATCTTGGCACTAGAAGACTTTGGGATAGAACAAATAAAAAGATTAGGGAAAAAAATCTATGAGAAAGGTCATTTTCCAGAGATGATGTGCAAATCTATCTTTATCACTCTGCCTAAGAAAACTGGTGCTATGAAATGTGAGTTTTTCAGAACAATCAGCTTAATGAGTCAACTAACAAAGCTGATTCTTACAGTTTTTCTAGGTTGGCTGCGGGGTCGAACAGTTAGAGAGGTAGCAGAAGAACAGTATGATTTCACAGCCGATAAGGGCACACGAAATGCCATCTTCGTACTGAAAATATTAGCAGAGAAAGCAGTTAGTATGCAAAAAGAAATACATGTTTGTTTTATTGACTATATGAAAACCTTTGATTGAGTTTGGCATGAGCCTTTGTTTGAAATCCAGGAAGCATTAGATCTGGATGGACAAGATATTGAGCTGTTGAAAAACTTATAATGAGAACAAAAGGCAGCTGTGAGACTCAATGAAGAAGTTAGTGAGTATGTCGAAATAAGGAGGGGAGTGAGACAGGGTTGTGTACCATCTCCTGACCTGTTCTCACTTTACACGGAAATGACCATGCGAAACATTAAAGACATGAAAGGAATATCTATTGGTGGAATAAATGTTAACAACATCACAAATGCAGATGATACAGCTTTGATAGCAGACAGTGAAGAAAAATTACAAAACATTGTGGATACAGTGGTAGTTTGTAGGGCATGTTGTAGGTAGTTTGTAGGGCATGTGATGATGAAGGAGAGGATTGAAGAGGTTGTACTGACTGGCCGTGTAGAAGGAAAAAGATCAAGGGGAAGACAAAGAACTACGTACTGGGCATGGTTAGAAAGTGCAACTGGTTGGAGACCCACTGTGCTCACTCAGGGTTTGAAGAATCGCCAAAAGAAGGCTGTTATGGCTGCCGCCTACGCCAGAATTCTGGCATGGCACCAAGATTGATTGAATGATTTTCGAAAACATGTACAGACATATAGTACGACACTTGCAAATGAGAAATGAATTAAGCGGAATATTTTGAGGGACAGAGCTGAGACTCTAACCAGAAGCCTCTTCCATTTCAAAAGGTAACACTTTCAACTGGGAATTGGATTAGCTTGTCAAATATTGTGAGAATTTGTTAAAACTACAGCTGGTGGAGAAAAAGCCTTGACAACAGACATCAACCAAATATTAAAGTACAGGCCATATTTATGTCACTCTGTTGCACAGCTACACATTTGCTTTCCAGGGTATAACAATCACTGATTTCGTTCTGGCTTCTCCGTTTACAAAACCAGGTAATCAATTTGTGTGCTCTACTCTTGTAAACTCCTAAGTTAAGGGAGAAAAATTATTCGAATGCTTTTCAAAATAAGCTAAACTAATGCAAGCTGTCTTTTTATTGAAAATATGCATTTCCCTCGATTTCTTTATTATCAGTTAAAAGAATGTCTACCTGTACATTGCATTCCTTTGCTTGGTACCATGGCAAAAATGAAAATGTGAAATTTATAGGGCAATAAAAAAAACCCCAGCCAGGATATAAAAAAAAATCAACAATAAATGATGAACTCCCTGATTGCTTAACTTGATACCTCTCTGCTCTGTTGATTTCAGAATGTGATATTGCTTGATTGAAGCCAACGGAGAAGCATATTTCAGTTTTTGCTTCAGTTACTTATTTAGTTCTCTAATTTTTCACTCATTTACCTCTTAATCCATCATTTGTTTCCTTATACATCCATTCATGGAGCTGTCCATTTATTTGCTTAATTGCTGCCTACTGATCATTCATTCGCTGGCTCACTTAGGCCAGATGGTTAGACCAATTTGCTTTGTCAGCAAACTCGATTTTTTGGATCCTGTTTTAAGATCTCTTTGATCTTCTGCTTAATTTAAAAGTATCTCCCTCTAAACAGTCTACTTTTAAGACAGGAAAAGTACTTGTTATGGTATATTAAAATTCAAGAGAGAAAGTAAACTGGTTATGACTACTAAAATCTTCATACGTAGCTTTGTCCTTACTATAACTAATAAAAAATATCTTCAAACGGTGGTATAAAGCTGGACCCATGGAATATCAATATGACATCGCCTAACNAAGAACTACGTACTGGGCATGGTTAGAAAGTGAAACTGGTTGGAGACCCACTGTGCTCACTCAGGGTTTGAAGAATCGCCAAAAGAAGGCTGTTATGGCTGCCGCCTACGCCAGAATTCTGGCATGGCACCAAGATTGATTGAATGATTTCCGAAAACATGTACAGACATATAGTACGACACTTGCAAATGAGAAATGAATTAAGCGGAATATTTTGAGGGACAGAGCTGAGACTCTAACCAGAAGCCTCTTCCATTTCAAAAGGTAACACTTTCAACTGGGAATTGGATTAGCTTGTCAATATTGTGAGAATTTGTTAAAACTACAGCTGGTGAAGAAAAAGCCTTGACAACAGACATCAACCAAATATTAAAGTACAGGCCATATTTATGTCACTGTGAAATCCAAATAATACTGCATCCGTACCTGATAGAAAGCTCTTGTTTCACATGTTTTATGCATGAATGTAAAGTCAAGATGACTGTGTCAAAAAGAAGAACAAGGAAAAGTATTGTGCTTAACGTTTGCCTTATTATTTTTGCATAAATCTAAGCTTTGTGGTTTGTGAGAGTTTGTAAAATTTTGCTTCTTTTGATGCGATTAGTAAATATGTACAAGCTTTGTTACAATGACTAGGATGAAAAATAACGGAAAAGTTAATCAAGTGCTTGTCGTAAAGTGAAAACGAAGTCATTCTTAACACAAGCTAATGACATAGCCAACTATTTAAACAGCTGTGTATAAGTAGCTGGGCACCTGTTTATATAAGTTTAAAAAGCGCTCTTTGTATGGGATTAAGTACATTATTTTTCTCAACAATGAACTTTCTAACAAAGTATTGATCTTATCATCCTGGGAACCGCTAAAATAAGGATATTTTTTCCCTTACCTATAATTTACTTTTATTGAAATCTGATCCCAGCACTTTTTTTAGCCTTTTATACCCTTTTTCTCTTCGTTTTTCTCTCTTAATGCATATAGAAGACCGAATCGGCTAAAATTTTAAAAGATACGATAGCAATTTCAAGTTTTGTGTTTTTAGTCGTTAAGCTACATAGAGAATGAATTCAGAAATTATTTTATATCAATTGACAGACTATACTAAATCAATGGGAAATTGAAGGAGGAACAATTTGAGAATAGTGTTTTGATGGCAACATTTAAATATGAATTTGGTTCTTTCGTTAAGTAGCCCGCGCAATTTCGCTTTACCCACAATCCTTTTAAACATAGCCCATATCGATCCAACTCGTTTCGATACATGTAGTTGAGTTCTTAAGATTTACATGGTTATGTTATAGTCTTAAATTTTCATTTACACAGTCCGAACTAAATACTTGGTTAGTTGTTCACATTTGAACTGACTGCTTTAAACATGAGGCATTTGGATGAACAGTCGCCTTTCATTGGGCACTTTGTTTGTGATTGCTTCATGTCAACCTTTTAAAACGTTGGTCTTGTGTAGGTTGATTAAATTTCTATGCTGGTGGTATAGACATAACTTAACTTGTTAGTGTTTAGATCGAAACCGAATGTGTGATACTTTGGGAAGTGCATTTTGACTAGGATCAGGAAAACTTCTACGATGCTGGTCTTGGTATTTCTATTAAAGTGTTTCAGCCAGAAAATTTTTTTTGCTTTCTTTCGTTATTGGTGGTTGATAAATTGTTTTGTTCGGCAGTGACTATGATATTGCTTTTTAATGGCGCAGTGTATACATCTATTCTCTTTAATTTTGTCTTTTATGGAAGCTAAGACCTCCTATTCTCTTCTGTTTACCATGTCGGTGGTTGTTTTGTAACCGATGAGGGGTGGTTGGAATTCCCATTATAATTTCTATTGGAAAAATATTTTCCGATTGTCAAGTTTGTGACTACCAGGAAGTTAATCTCGACCAGGTATACTTCTACGGCTACTGTAAGTTCTCTATCTTTCAGAAAGTCAATGATGTCTTTCAATCCAGCTTCGGTACATTATCATTATTAATTTCTACACTTCCGTCATCCCTGTACAATTCAACAGTTTCGTTCGGTAATAAAGAAGAAAGTTTAGTAAGTATGTTAAAGTCGACGAGTTCGCACACGCCTTCATCACCATATCTGCTTTTCAATACATTGAAATTGGGGTTATCACCCAATTTTATCAAAGTTTTATTTTTGGAAAAAAATATTGATTTTCACGAGTGCTCACACACAAATACACATATGTTGCTATCTTATCAATTTTAATTGTTAGTTATCGTTACTCCCCTCCCACCCTGCTCAGGAAAAAAGCGCTTTTCAGTTGACCCGGGACAAGCAGTTGTATATTTACAGAAAGGGATGAAGGTTTACTTGACGGTTGATATTTAATTTTCAGGCAATAAAGGTATGGTGACATTTAACGTTATTTGGATGCATTTGTCCAGACTTGCGAGGTTATGAAGTTTTGTTCCATTTGGATATAAAAAATGTAACAATTCCAAACGTATACCATGCACCTAAATATGGCCTCATTGGTTTAAAGGCGGTACTGTAATAATAAAGCCAATGTGATTCTTGTGAAAATTTGCCATTCATACGAAAAGAAGAAAAGGTTTAACAAATAAATGTTCTATCGTGCAATATATATCAGATCAGATATGTAGAAACATGAACAAAGAAAATGAGTTGACAAATATGATCAACACATACCACTGAAAGGAGAAATGGGGGAGGACACAGCAGATATCGACATATTAGGTGAAGGGAACAATTAAAGACGACAAATCCGACAGCGACATGCCTGGTGAAAGAAAGAAAATAAAGACGACCAGTCCAATAAAGAGATAAACAAATATGAACTAAAATGGTTTTAGGTCCCTTCTGGAGATATATTTGGATCGAATCTGGGCAATGCCTGTCGGGCATTTTGTTATGTCAGCTCACCATAAAGATCTTTATATTTTCTGTCACTACGTCGGCAGTGTTTCCGGCTGAGGATTCCATCTCCCTTCAGAATTTATTGAGTTTCGTTTCTTGTCTAGCTCGAAGGATTCAGAATTTTTTGCCGTATAAAAGGGTGCTCAGGGCACTAACTCTGTTGACCAGGATCTTGGTTTGATCGGTCACTTTTCTGTTGGTCTACACACTCATTGGTATGCGTTATTGCATCAACTCATCTGAGGAACATCTTTGCCTGCATGCTGCAACACGCCTTCGGTTCTGTCACAGACAGTATCTACCTCATAACTAGGTCAGATGGAAACCTTGACCAGAGTAAAAGCCAACTCCGAGATCAAGCTAAAAAGGCTACATGTCTTCCTGTTTGATGATGCAGCAATCACTTTCCCACTCAGCTGTGGACCTGTGGCAGTTCACGACTCTTTTCAGCAACGCTTGTCGAGCCACCGGGCTCACCATTAATCTGATGAAAACACAGATCCTGGGACAAGATAGTGATTTTCCAACAAATAAGTTATTTCCCACCACGAACTAGATGTCTACGACTTTGGGTATCTTG
Organism: Morbakka virulenta; assembly: GCA_003991215.1. Classification (NCBI taxonomy): domain Eukaryota; kingdom Metazoa; phylum Cnidaria; class Cubozoa; order Carybdeida; family Carukiidae; genus Morbakka; species Morbakka virulenta. The sequence goes on from RDPX01000665.1 coordinate 22,878, forward strand.
GTTCCACCATCTTTGACTCTCTCTCTCTCTCTCTTCCATGGTACAGAGCTCAAACGCATCGGGAAAGCAATCACCCTGTCGACACTGGCAAAGACAGTGTGGAATAAAAATATATGAATTCGTAAAACAAAGTTCTTGGCTCAGATCACAAGGATGCTAAGTCGTACTACTAGCAGTACTCATACCAAAAATGTTTTGATAATATTTGGAAGAACAGTCAGCCTGATATAATAATGAAAAGAATAGCATAAAGGCAGAAACCGTGTTCTCCTTCTACTTTGTCTTTCGGCTGCTACCTTTCAGGGGCCACCACAGCAGGTCGTTCTTCTCCACCTCACACGTTCAATTCAATCCTCCCTTTCTACTCCGGCCGCTTCCATATCTCCTTGTACTGCCTCCATGAATTGTCTTTTGGGTTTTCCACTTTTCCTTCTTCCTGATATCTTCAGTTCTACCATCATTAAAAGTACCCGTGGAAAAACCTATGCAAAGCGGTTTAGTATATAAAATTACGTGCTCGCGATGCCTATCGTGTTATGTGGGGCAAACTACCCGACATCTGCTAACCCGTGTAATGGAGCATAAATATAAAGCCGTGGGACAGCATTTTAAAATGTGTAACGTGGAGCTATCAATCAATCATGCAGAAATAATAGCAAAGTCCACTAAGTCGGAATACAAGTTAATGAAATTAGAGGCATTACTCATTCGGGAAATAAAACCAACATTGAATACAAAGGATGAGTACAAAAGCCGCGAATTAGTCATAAAAATTTAACTTGTCAACAAGGTCCCTCAAGGTAGGTTTCTCAATTATCATAGTTTATTCAAAAAGATTGAAGATTTGAATTCACTGTGTTACATTTCGTTATAGTTGTGTATACTGCAGAGAGATGTTGCCATGAGATAGGAAATATTGTATTCAGCAGTTTTACTGTTTTTGTATTTTTACCTTGTAGCCTGAAGATGAAGTATTAACTTCGAAATATATTGCAAAATTAATGGAGTGACATTGTTGGCTTGATTATATATCAATTGT
>RDPX01000665.1:29790-46629 GCA_003991215.1 Morbakka virulenta
CTTAAAGATCAGCAGTGCGAAGACAGAACACCTACCCCTACCGACGACACAGAAGGGCATCAAGATGAGACAGCATGGGTCAACCCAGATGACAGATCTACCTCAGTGCACATCCTTTAAGTACCTTGGCACTACCTTGCACCAGGATGGAGGTTGTCGTGCTGAGGTGAAGCTGCGCATCAGCAAGGCTTGGAGCAAGTGGAGGGAGTTATCTGGTGAATATCCCGACGAAACTCAAGGTACGGATTTACACAACTGTCATTCGCCCTGCATTGATGTATGGATGTGAGAGCTGGCCAATAACGGAGAATTTGGCAAATAAGATCAGCGCCTGTGAGATGAGAATGATAAGGTATTGTCTACAGATCAGTCTTAAAGAGCACAGAAGGAATGAGGACATCAGGAAAGAAGCGGGAATACCATCGATCACGGAGTTAATGAGGAAGAAACGTCTGGCGTGGTTAGGACATGTGAGCCGTAGGGAAGAGGACTCTGACTTGAGAAGATCTTATGAGATGCAGATGAGTGGCAAACGAAAGCGAGGTAGACCCAAACATAGGTGGGGGGATAATATCAAAAAGGACCTGCAAGTGTGTGGCCTGCAGAAGGACGATGCTCTTGACAGGACAAAATGGAACGGAGTGGTGAAGCGTTGGCCTGCACCCGCTACCCGAACAGGAGACGGCGGAGAAAGGTGAGAAAGGTGAGAAATTGGTACAATTGGTACACATTTTTCAGGTTTAAATCAGAGCCCTGTTTCAACCCTCACGTCTTTGCTGACATGACAATGTTAGCATCATGATGGGTAGTACTAATAATATTGTCTGTAAATGCCTACAATGGTAATGGGTTAAGAATCTCGTCGCTCAACATTTTCATTTTATTTAGTGTTCTTCTATAGATAGGCTGACATACAAGATCAATCACAATGTTACACAAACAACAATGCCCGCAACACGATGGTGCCGTGCCAATATGTGTGGATAGCCACTGCGTTACAAGGTCACCGATCAGGGAATCTGGTAGATGTGGCCCCCTATAAAAAAAAATGCCTTATCCAAAGTGAACAGCAACCCAGGATGGATTGAATAAAACCCTTGCGTCGTTTAGTAACTTTTTATGGGAGACTGAGATAACAATGAACTTCAACCGAGAATCGTACGTGATGCTACTTTTTATACAGTGGCATCAACAGATGCTGATGACAGAGCAAATCATGTCAATGACAATAAACTACATGTGATGAATTATTGAATATGGACAGAGGAGCAAAAGAAAAAAAGCATTGTGGGAATAAACGAGGAAGAAAGAAAACGATGAAGAAACTTATTGAAGAGAATTAAAGCTAGATGGAAAGCAGAATATACGGAAAGTAAGAGGAAAGCTCAAAACATAACTGATAATGCCAAAAGGTTTAGGAAAGAAGAAAGGCGGAGGAACAATCCAACCTATATATATATAATATAATATAATATATAATATAATATATAAAATAATATAATATAATATAATATAATTAAATATAATATAATATAATATAATATAATATAATATAATATAATATAATATAATATTATATAATATAATATAATATAATATAATATAATATAATATAATATAATATAATAAATTAAAATATAAAATAATATATAATATCCTATCTTTAAAATACAAGAAAAAAAATTAAAAATATTTTCTTACCACCATAAGGTGAAGAGTAAGTATTCTATTTTCGTCATCAGAAATACGAATCAACCTTTCCTCTCCATCGTCAAAATCGTAACTCACTGAATGGGATTTAAAAAAAAAATTATTTCACACAGCGAAAACGTTATACATATTACAGTCAAAAAAGGGCCATTCATGCTTTCATTTCCTTTACAAACGAAGCCTTGATAATGAAAACATTTGAAGTAGTGACAGTTAAGGTTCTAAGAGCTCCAACGTCAGCACCACTGTTACAATGCCAATATCTGCTGCTGATACAACTACTGTTATGGCTATTATTACTACTCCACTACTATATTGGGACACTAGCTGCTGTCCGAGGATCGGCTGCCTGCGCCTTCCTGATTTGTCCTCGCCTTTTCACTGCAGTTATCCTGTCCTCTTCGTGCAACTCAGCATCTCTGTGAAGCTGGTAGTGCCAAATTGGTGAGTTCTGTGCGTCCACCTCCCAAGAAGCAGGGTATATATTGAAAGCTTTCGGTGTGGACTTCAGCGTGTCCTCAAAACGATTCCTCTGCTATCCTATGCAGCAGCTCTCCATAGAAACGGTTCTCTCGGTAACCGATGGTCTGGCATGCGAACGACGTGACCTGCTCATCGTAACTGGTATCGCATCAGGGTTGTGTCAATGCCGGTAGGATTTCCAAGTGCAAGAACCTCTGTAACAGTAAGCTTGTCTTGCAATTTGATTGCCCAGCAGCGCCTGAGGCAAGTAGTGTGTAAGCAAATTGATTTTTTGGCATTAACTGGCAGATTGTCCACGTCTCACAGCCGTAAAGCAACGTTGCAATGACGATAGAACAGTATACTTTCAGCTTGGTGAGAAGGCTGATACCTCCTCTGTTTCAGACATTGAAGTGAAGTATATTGAAGGCTGCATAGGCTTTTTCAACTCTTGCAATGATTTAACTGTCCATTACAACATTATGAGCCAGTGTGCTACCTATATACGTGAACGTATCCACTGCGTTCAGTACTTTTCTATTCAAGTAGATAGCTGGTTCATTGTAGGCTCTTCCTAGGACTGGCTGACGCATAACTTCCGTTTTATTTGTCTTAATGGTTAGGTCAAAGGTGGATCATGTATAACCGGGTCACAAGAACCCCAAATAATCATTTACTAGTTTAATCCAAAGAACAATAAAATTGTACAGCACACAAGGATTGAATGTGAACTGTGAACTGTGGGCTGATGCACACCACGATGTCTTTCACGTCTCTGATGACTACCAAGATAAAAAAATACCTTACAAGTAAACAATAGAGGTCAACATCATATCATGACCCGCTGGTCACAGATCATCTAATCCCATCTTATGGCAAGCAAGATGAGAACAACAAAGTTCACCCACCTTTGGCTTGCAACTCATAAATTTTTGGGAGGAATATCAGGGTAAGATATTTGAATCTTATGTGGAGGACTCGTCGAGATTTGGTGAGTTGCTTCTTAAATATTGTATCCTACTTCATGTTTTGTACATGGCTGTTTATCCTGATAGTGTTGCTGAAATTAGTTAGTACTATACTGTATCCTGTAGCGTTTCATTTGTACTCGCCTGCGTTGGAGAACTCCGACAGTTATAAGTATACTTCTTGAACACAGTGACTTAGTGTGCTTCATTGGTCTTGACCAATCAGGCTTCAGAGTGTTGTAAACATAAGAAAAAACCCTAGAATTCAAATACTTTCAAAGATACTGTCAGACAAGGAATTGCAAATGTAAACACTATTTAGAGTTTAGACGAATTATTAGCCCATCCTGAATTAATACTTTGTATAATACTTATACGTTGTAACCTTAATTACTTTCTTGTAATATTATTTTATCTTACTACTACCACCACCACCACACTACTACTACTACCATCACCACCACACTACTACTACGACCATCACCACCACCACCATCACTACTCCTGCTACCACCACTACTACGGCTATTACTATTACTACTATTACTACTTCTACTACTACTACTGCTACTACTACTACTACTACTACTACTACTACTACTGCTGCTGCTACTACTATTCCCATTACCACTGCTACTGCTACACAGAACGTGGTAGTTGTTTACAGTTGTTGACAATGGCAGTCGCAGATAGCGCTGGGTCTTCGGGTGGTTGATGGTTGTCTCAATCTTAATGCTCTTCATACCTTATGGTGCGTTAGGCTGTCACCAGAGCTTACCACCTTGGTCTGTTTGGAGCACATCTTCCCACACAGACTCATGTCCATCCCTGTTCCTTCACGTCCTTTTGGACTGTTCTTCTTCAGGTCTTCTTGGATCACCCTCCGTCCCTTTTACTGTCAGTTGCCCATTAAAGGACGACTCTTGGTAGAGACGTTGGTGGGATTCAAAGAACATGTCCAATCCATCCCCATCACCCCATCTTGACTTCCTGGGTAACATATTTGGAATCAGTTAAATCTCTGATAGCAGCACTGTGCTCTCTTTCCCCCCACACTTGACATCTCAACTGTTAACAGTCTATCGCGACTGCCTTTCCTTTTTCATTGTCTTTATTCCTCTTAAACAGTAAGCGACTCGACGCTAATGTTCAAGTCTTCCTCTACAGCTGGTAAATCTGCAGTCTCTGTAGGCTCTGCTTAAATAGGTTTAAAATGCTTTTCATCGCCTAGTTTTCTCATCTTCAGTACAAATGCTGATGCCACACTTGTCCTTCTGGGGGCGTTCACTAGCACTAGGTTCCTTTCAGTGCCTTTGTCATTCGGTACAAAGTCTGCAGGTCCTCTCTTGATACTGCCTCTTCGTCTGCCAGTCTCTCTTCTGGTCGGTTTTGGCCAGCGTCTTCACTTCCTAGTCCAAGTTACCGTTCAGTTATTCCTTAATCGTTTCAGATTTCCTGTTTTGTTCCTTTCCTCTAATTGATTTTTTCCATGTTTCTGTTTGAATCCACTCCTCCTACCTTTTCTTTCTGAATCCCAGAACTTGCTCTCCGGCTTCTCTGAGGACTTGATTGAATCTGTCACTGTCAATCTGTTGTTCTTCCCCTAGTATTCTAAGTGGTGTTCAGCCTCTTGAGTGAAGGCTTTCTCAGTGGTTTCCCTCTTTAGTTTTACAGAATCGAGCCATTTTTCCCTCTCCTGTCCCTCTCTTGTCTTGCATATCTAAGTGTAAGCTTCCCAAAAGAAGGATACGGTCACTGGCGACGTTAGACCTTCTGCAGGCCCTCACACCCTATAGTGAGCTTTTCTACTTTCTTTGAATCAGGATGTGGCCAATCTGGTTCTTGATTGCCCCATCTGGTGATGTTTATTTTGCCTTGTGGATATCTCAGTGCTAGAATAATGTTCTTCCTATGGGCAGGTAATTCTGTCATGATCATGACGTCTCCACAATCTTCTCTCTATGAAACGCTCTCTTCCTCTGTTCGTATCATCAACTAATGCATTCATGTCTCCGATGGCTAACAGCATTTCAAGCAACTTGACTTTTTCTGTTGCAACTTAAAGTTGTCTGTAAAAAATGTTCTTTTTATCCTCCTCTGCATTTAAGGGTGGAGCATAACACACTATTACAGTTAGCTTGGTGTATTTAGAGTTGAATATGGGGTTCCTAAGTCGAGATTCCATTTATTTCCACTCTAGCAAAGTCCTTTTCATCTTGCTGCTAACAATCAGACAACTTCCTCTGTGTCCTAATCGTCTAGTCTCTTTAGGTACGATATTGTGTGGCCAGATCCTGGTTTACCTTTCCCATCTCGTGTACATCTTGCTTTAATAATTCTAATAAAGTCTAACCTTTACGAATCGAACTCCTTCACTACCTGGCCCAGCTTTCCTTTCTGATACAGTGTCCAAACATTTAATCATGCTATTCTTGTTTTCTTTTTCGGGTTTAGGAAATCTATCTTCTTGCTGCCAGTTCCCTGTTGAATTTTGCTATCTTCCATAATCTGTCAAGTCTCCTGGCTACCTTCGTCAACCTTACCATAATGATTTCTGTGACGTGGGCGTTTCTACGAGATAGGATTCTGGCCCCAGGCTCCACCCTATTCTTTCACCGGGCTCGGAGCCAGGAGGAGTCTTATAAGAGGCTCCAGTGGGAGCTGTTATTAATGGTAGATACAAATTTAATTCCGCTTGCGATGCTAAAGATAGATAAAACTCCGCTTTTGTAGCTCTCTCGTTTCGATTCCAGCACAACTGATTTTGTAACTGAAAATATTCAGTCCTGATGCAAACACGCCAAATGGTTATATTTGTATGAGCTAATCCTAAAGAATGGCTTACTAGGTTTTCAAAACATTCTTATTCCTTTTCTTCTGACTTTAGTCATCTGGTTTACCAAGAGAGTTGCAAGTAAAGGGCCAGTCCATCTATTTTGCCTCTAACACAAAATGGCATTATAAAAACGATCGCATACTTATGCAATTTAAATTTTTAACAATTACAGTCAGCTTGCAATTTTGGTTAGTCAATAAAATAATACATACGAAATTATAGGTTGACGTACACGTTTAGCAACGCAATAATATCCATTTCTTGTTCGTAATTACTTGACACTGTCAGTCATTTTTTTTGCCAATACCATATTTACATTTGGTTGTAAATAGCAGATGATTAGCACTGTTTTATGTTATAGAAGACAACTGACTTCTTGAATTAAACTCAAAAGCTTACTAGAGAACACCTACATATTGTGTATTACATTGGTTGGGAGGTAGGTCCAATGTAGGCCACTAGACAATTCATATTTGAAATAGGTACAGGTCCATTAGTTTATTAGGCCTCCTTAAAATGTGAATGTACGGCCTGCAAGTTAGAGGCAGTTAAAACGCCAAGGTTCTAACCCTTTCTCACTGTCAAACAATTGACGACGAAAGGCAAAAAAAGTGATGGTTGAACTTTGCTAATGTTCTAATTTAAAGTGCACGTTAAGCTGGTCATGAACAGAAAAATGAAAAAATATGTTTTGCTTTAAATGTAGAAGATACCGTTCTGCTATGCAAGACTCTTATGACAGTCGCTAGAAACAAGCAAAGGTTACGTGGGTTCTTAAGTAAGCACAGTATTCAAATACACTATAAAGAAGAAACAATAGATGATATCTAGTTACCTTCTGCTCTTTGGAACGGTATCTTGACAAATGCTGGCAGGCTAAAAAAATTAAAAGATAAGTTAAAACAGTTGAAAAAATCTCTGACCTCAAATGTTTGAAGTTTCAGAAGAACATGGAAAAAGAGCAAACAACTTTAATCTACGAAACTGATCGAAGAAACCACTTATACATTATCATCCACATTATACATATACATATACTCAATCTGCAGACAGTACCGTTTCGCCCTTTGTGGGCTCATCAGTGCAGCGCAGAGCTTCTGAGACATCACTCTAAAACATAACTCTTTGGTAACTCTTAAGGCTGTGTTTGCTCCGGCAACATGACCAAAGAGTTATGTTTCAGAGTGATGTCTCAGAAGCTCTGTGCTGCACTGATGAGCCCACAAAGGGCGAAACGGTACTGTCTGCAGATTGAGTATATGTATATGTATAATGTGGAAGATAATGTATAATCCTGAGCTCACTGTGCTTGCGTAGTTTGAGCACTCTGACAGGATCCCAGAGTAACTCTTTAGGCTGTGTTTGCTCCGGCGACATGACCAAAGAGTTACGTTTCAGAGTGATGTCTCAGAAGCTCTGTGCTGCACTGATGAGCCTACAATGGGCGAAACGGTACTGTCTGCAGATTGAGTATATGTAAACCATTTATACCACCTCAAAGAAACGACTTATACCATATCGAAGTAGCCATTTAAACCATCTCGAAGAAACCAGTTATACCATGTCAAAGAAACCACTTACACCATTTCGAAGAAACCATTTAAACCATCTCGAAGAGGCCATTTAAACCATCTCGAAGAAACCACTTATACCATCTCGAAGAAACCACTTATACCATCCAAGGGAGAATAAGGAATAAACAATAGCGCAAAGGCTTAACTTGTACCAGTGAAAAAAGTAAACTCTAACATGGAGCCAACTTAACTCCATCTAGGGTAGAGTTGGCAAGGAACAATTGATGAAGAGATGGAGCATATCACACCGTCAAAAAATAGAGGTACAAATAGTACCAGTTCTGACAAAATTATTGTAGATTTTCCGAACCATTCAGGTAATGACAGATGGCGTGTTTTTACACAGGTTGAGCTTGGCTATATTTATGATTTTGTTGTTAATTCTTATAAAGATCGTTGTGCTGATTATTCCTATTCCGGTTTGGATTGAGTTGATTAACTTACAGGTGGGTCTGTTGATGAAGTTCGTCTTGTGGTTTTTTAAATGTGGTGAAGAGAGTCTTTTTAAGCTATGGCGTCTACTCAAACGGCGATTCCTACTTTCAAAGCAATGTGTTTCTTTTCAATGTGGATTGGTGATCCTTTGTTGAAGTAGGTTGTCTGTTGAAGGTTCGAGTATTTATACAGGCCCGTTGTTTTGTCCGCGGCGATGCTAAGCTTGCTTTCGTCTTTTATCTTTGTGGTATCGTCTTTGAGTTCGTTTAGAAATGAGTTGTTAACCTCTTATACAATGAGACACTTGAAAAAACTCTATTATCATTAAATGGATATTTGTTTTTTAGGGGTACCAATGCAGTGCTTTTTTATACCCAATTTTAATAATCTGGACATGGTCTTACTCAAATGAAAACTATTATTTATCCGCATATAAGGATGTCATTGCAATGACTATATATATATATATATATATACCTAATCGGGGAAAAAATATCAGGGAAAAGTGACGAAATTTTTTCCCCGAAACTTTTTTCCCCACCAGCATTTTTTCCCGCGATTTTTTGGTTTGCTTGTATAATATATTTTGTTTACACCTGATGGCTACCATTATGAAAAAAGATTCCCTGCAAGCATTTCCCTGCCTTTTCTGGTTGTTCGCCCTGAATGTGGCTAACGAATGGCGAAAGTAAGGAAATGAAAAGAAAATAACAACAATGATGTAAACACAACAAGATGTACATTTGAAAACTTTAAAGACCGTACAGCTTTAAAAACCAGTAAACGATACCTATCAAATAAGTTTTATANGGGGGGAAAATATCAGGGAAAAGTGACGAAATTTTTTCCCCGATATTTTTTACCCCGATCAGCAGTTTTCCCCGAAACTTTTTTCCCCACCAGCATTTTTTCCCGCGATTTTTTGGTTTGCTTGTATAATATATTTTGTTTACACCTGATGGCTACCATTATGAAAAAAGATTCCCTGCAAGCATTTCCCTGCCTTTTCTGGTTGTTCGCCCTGAATGTGGCTAACGAATGGCGAAAGTAAGGAAATGAAAAGAAAATAACAATAATGATATAAACACAACAAGATGTACATTTGAAAACTTTAAAGACCGTACAGCTTTAAAAACCAGTAAACGATACCTATCAAATAAGTTTTATAAATACAACAAGAAATTGTACCTTCGAAATCTTTAATAGCTTTCAAATAAGTTCTTATCATTCCTAGAAGCAAGGAACAGGTTTTCAATTCTTTCAAAGACTTCTTCAGATTTTTCTACCGCCTCAGTAATCCTTGCTGATTTAAAGCTGTTCAAAATCAAATCACTGCGCTCTCACAAGTACTCGTACATCTCATAGATCCATTTTGCATGTAATGGTTTGATTTCTGATAGATTAAAAGAAACTTCTACATCTGCTGGTGCTTTACCTTCATTGAGTTGTTTTGTTACTTTTTCAGCATACCACTTATTATATTTTTCCTTTATAAAACTCTTAGCTCGCTTATTGACAGTGGTATCAAGCGGCTAAAATTTATTTGTTAGATTATGCGGAACAATAATAAGGACACAATTGTTTTCTCGTTGCGCTACTTCATCGTTGTCTTGCCCCTTAAAAGTGTCCATTATAACAAGACTCATCTGGGTAACTGTTGGATTATAAGTACAATTAACGTATTATCATAGAAGAGAAAACCACAGATAATAAAAGCTTCGTGTTTTATTTGACTCCAACATCATAGCTGTCTATTTTTCTATTAAACGCCCCCTTTAAGCTCTTTAGGGGGGCGTTTATTGGAGAGGGGCGTTTAAAAGAGAGGGGGGGTTAATAGAAAAAATTCGGTAGTGCGTATTTCGCAGCTTCTCTTTTGATTGTTTCTGGCACAATTTTGTTATAATGCTTTCTGACTTGTGTTGATTTTTTTTATCTCATTTTCAACCATCATTAGTTCTGATTGTGAAACATCAGCAGTTGCACTTGCAACAAGAGATTGGGCATAAGTCTCCTTCCGACCCTTTAAAAAGATACGACTATCTTTCACTCTCGCCATTGCTGTTAAACTGTTTTTTCCTTAACGTAAGCAAATGTGAAATGAAATCTGCACAAGAAAAACTACAATAAGACAGATTCAAATTCGAATTCTCTGCTTATTCGAATTTCGAATTCTCTGCTTATTCGAATTCGAACACCATAAAAATATTTTAACAAACAAGACAGGAGGCTTTATAAGATTTTGTTTTTGTATTTCGTAATTGAGAAAGAGTATGGCTTATTCATTCACTACAACTGTTACTTCAAGGGGATACCATATATACAAATATACCTCTTGGACAAATGCTAAAGTGGGAGAAAAAGTTACCGTCGAGATGGAAACAAAAGAAAAGCCTCATTGGAAGTCGATCCATATGCATGTGCCATTAGAATTAAGAATCGATTCTTCGACAGCCTCATAACCGTAGGTCATATCCGCCGTGAAATATCACGACATGTTCACTTCTTTATCAAGACCGAAGGCGGTAAGGTTACTGGTCATGTCAAGTCTTTGACCTATAGAACGTCACCCATACCATCAGGAGGCCTAGAAATACCGCTACAACTTACGTTCACGTGCGACGATCAATTTACACTAGATTTGATGAATCGGTTTATGACGAGCCTTTTGATTGGAACTACACTAAAGGCAATGATAAAAACAACGATAAAGGTGATGCAAATTACCATGACATAATTGTTTTAGATTACCTGTTAGCAATATTATACCTTCGTTGTAATATTAATATTAACTAAATAAAGACTTCTTGCTTTGTGATATCCAAAGTCCTTTTAATGTTAATAATTGGTCGAGGAAAAATGACGAATTTGAAAAATTCGTCGGGGAAAAGTGACACATTTTTTCCCCGGTATTTTTTCCCCAAAAAGGTATATATGTGCTTTTATAAGATAATAAAACTACAAAAGAATTGGTGTGTTAAAATTTAAAACATCAGTTATAATTCATGTTTTAAAGCTTAACACAGCAATCCTTTTGTAGTTTTATCATCTATTATGATTATAATCATAATAGATATGGTGAACGACAAAAAAAAATCAGCAAAACGTAGTTTAGAACTGTCAGTTTCATGTTTCCATAATCCTCAGCTAAACAAAATGAACATATTTCCCTAGCGTATCTAGTTATTTTTCTTTAAACCGATAGTTCATTGAGCTGAACAGCCGTGGCTTTCTATTTTGTCCTGTGCCAAGTGGTGTAGATGATTAAAACTTCGTCCATCACCAAATTCTGAACATATTTCCCTAGCGTATCTAGTTATTTTTCTTTAAACCGATAGTTCATTGAGCTGAACAGCCGTGGCTTTCTATTTTGTCCTGTGCCAAGTGGTGTAGATGATTAAAACTTCGTCCATCACCAAATTCTGAACATATTTCCCTAGCGTATCTAGTTATTTTTCTTTAAACCGATAGTTCATTGAGCTGAACAGCCGTGGCTTTCTATTTTGTCCTGTGCCAAGTGGTGTAGATGATTAAAACTTCGTCCATCACCAAATTCTGAACATATTTCCCTAGCGTATCTAGTTATTTTTCTTTAAACCGATAGTTCATTGAGCTGAACAGCCGTGGCTTTCTATTTTGTCCTGTGCCAAGTGGTGTAGATGATTAAAACTTCGTCCATCACCAAATTCTGAACATATTTCCCTAGCGTATCTAGTTATTTTTCTTTAAACCGATAGTTCATTGAGCTGAACAGCCGTGGCTTTCTATTTTGTCCTGTGCCAAGTGGTGTAGATGATTAAAACTTCGTCCATCACCAAATTCTGAACATATTTCCCTAGCGTATCTAGTTATTTTTCTTTAAACCGATAGTTCATTGAGCTGAACAGCCGTGGCTTTCTATTTTGTCCTGTGCCAAGTGGTGTAGATGATTAAAACTTCGTCCATCACCAAATTCTGAACATATTTCCCTAGCGTATCTAGTTATTTTTCTTTAAACCGATAGTTCATTGAGCTGAACAGCCGTGGCTTTCTATTTTGTCCTGTGCCAAGTGGTGTAGATGATTAAAACTTCGTCCATCACCAAATTCTGAACATATTTCCCTAGCGTATCTAGTTATTTTTCTTTAAACCGATAGTTCATTGAGCTGAACAGCCGTGGCTTTCTATTTTGTCCTGTGCCAAGTGGTGTAGATGATTAAAACTTCGTCCATCACCAAATTCTGAACATATTTCCCTAGCGTATCTAGTTATTTTTCTTTAAACCGATAGTTCATTGAGCTGAACAGCCGTGGCTTTCTATTTTGTCCTGTGCCAAGTGGTGTAGATGATTAAAACTTCGTCCATCACCAAATTCTGAACATATTTCCCTAGCGTATCTAGTTATTTTTCTTTAAACCGATAGTTCATTGAGCTGAACAGCCGTGGCTTTCTATTTTGTCCTGTGCCAAGTGGTGTAGATGATTAAAANAAAACAAACTGAACATATTTCCCTAGCGTATCTAGTTATTTTTCTTTAAACCGATAGTTCATTGAGCTGAACAGGCGTGGCTTTCTATTTGTCCTGTGCCAAGTGGTGTAGATGATTAAAACTTCGTCCATCACCAAATTCTGAACATATTTCCCTAGCGTATCTAGTTATTTTTCTTTAAACCGATAGTTCATTGAGCTGAACAGCCGTGGCTTTCTATTTTGTCCTGTGCCAAGTGGTGTAGATGATTAAAACTTCATCCATCACCAAATTCTGAACATATTTCCCTAGCGTATCTAGTTATTTTTCTTTAAACCGATAGTTCATTGAGCTGAACAGCCGTGGCTTTCTATTTTGTCCTGTGCCAAGTGGTGTAGATGATTAAAACTTCGTCCATCACCAAATTCGCATACATTGTCGCTGAACCTTGTCCTAGGTCTTCCCCTACTCCTATTACCATAAACGGACACAATACGCAAATTTTTACAGATGTCATCTTTCCTAATTACATGTCCGATCAAGGTTATTTTTCTTTTAGCAATGGTTACCAAAAGACTTTCAACATTTCCGATTTTACTCAGGACATATTCGTTGGTCTTTTTGTCGGTCGAGCTAATTCTCAGTAAGCGCCGAAAGCATCACAATTCGAACGAAGTGATTTTTTTTGTCGATCTTTTTAATCACCAAACATTCCGACCCACATGTGGCAATACTGAAGACCAGGGATTGCAGAAGTTTTCTTTTTGTCGCTACGTTTATTGTCCTGTCTTTCCAAATTTTACTAAGCGAAACCATAGTATTTCTTGCGATACAAAGACGTCTGTTTATTTCTCCAGAATCGTCATAGTTATCAGTGAGCATTGCTTCAAGATAAACGAATTTTTTAACATTTTCAACAGGTTCGCCATTAACTGTTTTATGCTCTTTCTCATCTACCCCTCGATTTCTAACAATTTTCATTACTTTTGTTTTACTGGGATTGAGATGTAGTCGTGTTTCTTTACTTGTTGGATGGACTCTGTCGACTAAAGTTTGTAATTCACTCATCTCATACTAGCACCAATTAACACGTCATCAACACATCTTAGATTTGTTATGGGTTTGCCACCAGTCTTTACTTTGCCACTAAAACCATCAAGAGCAATTCTCATAATTCTTTCAGAGTAAAGATTAAAGAGGTGAGGAGATAGAGTACATCCTTGATGCACACTTTGTTCGATTTTAAAGAAATCAGTCAACCCATGTGTAGTTTTCACAGTATCTTTTTGGTTGATATACAGGTTCTTGATTAGCTCAACCAAATGAGTGAAGAAGCCCATTTCAATCATTCTCTCCCAGAGTAGCTCATTAGAGACCATATCAAAGCCCTTTTTATAATCAATAAAGCACAAATAAATATTTTTACCAAATTCTCTGTTCTTTTCGATTACCATCTTAAGGTTTTTGATCTGATCCCTTGTTCCTCTGCCCGGTCTGAAACCAGCCTGTTCATCACTAATTTCTAGCTGCAATAATTTTCAGAAGGATTTTACTACAATAAATATTGAGTGCAATTGTTCTGTTGTTGTGGCATGGCAGCAACAACAGAATTGGCATGTGGCATTGCAGGGTATCACCTTTTTTCAAAATTGGCACGAAAATCGATTTCCCCCAATCATCAGGCCATTGTCTCTGTCTCTTTATCCAAATCAACGTACACAGTTTCAGGAAGTAATTTACGTTGTTTTCATTTCCACTCTTAATTAATTCTACTAGTATTCCATCAAAACCTGGACTTTTGTTAGTTTTAAGCTCTTTAATTTCCTTATCAACCTCTGAATACATTGGCGGTGGTTCTTCAGTATCATTTACGATTGACGTGTAATGAGGTATGATAATATTGATGTTCTTCTTATAGAGATCTTTGTTCGAATTCAAAACGAAGCTGTCTTCGATGCGTTGACACATTTCGTTTATTGCTTTATTTTTGTCTTTTCTCATCATACGCTGAACTAACGACTTTTGCATTTTGTATTTCACTAAATCGACGTCATCTTTGAAACCCTTGGTTTTACGTTGCCTTCGTTTATCCACTTCATAAAGAGTTTCATTTGAAATCCACGGGTTGTTCTTTTTTCTTAAGATAGATATTTTTTCTTTTGCAATGTTTAACAGAATCTCTTTACCTTGTTCCCATAGTTCATTAGGGATTTTCTCTTCATTGCATTTTTAAAGGGATTCAAAACGATTGGAAATCTCAACTCTATAGTTATCACATATTGCTGTGTACTTAAGTCTTAATGGTGTTGGAGGTCTCACTATTTTCTTGAGTTTAAACTTTACGTCAACTACCAGCAGCTGGTGGTCGCTATCACAGTCAGCTCCTGGTCTTGTTTTTGCGTTATGCAAACTACCTTTCCATTTCTTGTTATTCATTAAATAATCAATTTGGTTATGCGTTTTCTTGTCAGGTGACACCCACGTGTAGAGTCGTCCAGGGTGGTGCTGAAAGTGTGTTTGCTATAATAAAGTTGTTGGTTTTACAAAACCCTAAAAGGTCTGGCCCTCTCTCATTTTGTTCGTCCAAACCAAACATGCTGCAACATTCAGTGTTATTGGATTGTTTGCTTACTTTCGCATTAATGTCACCCATTAAAATTTTAAAATCTCTGCTTTGTGTACTATCAATAGCTTCTTGTAATATGGTATAAAACTCTTCTATTTCTTCGCTGCTTGCAGCACTTGTCGGAGCATAACATTGTAACAGACTGATATCGTGTGACCTACATTGAATTCTGGCTTTATGAATTCTGTCAGACAAGGCACTATATCCAAGCAATGATTTAGCTGTTTCCCTAGACAAAATAACTGCAACTTCATAACTGTATCCCTCTCCCTCCTTTTTTCCTGAGAAAATGGCAGTTTTTTCTTGCGAGTTTTAAAACTACCACTCTTTGACCAATTTATTTTAGATATTCCAAGAATTTCCACCTGATCTCTATTTATTTCATCACAGATCGTGTTTAATTTACCAAGTTCCTTCATTTTCCGTACGTTCCATGTTCTAATTCTGAAACTTCATCTCAGCTATTTTCCA
Organism: Morbakka virulenta; assembly: GCA_003991215.1. Classification (NCBI taxonomy): domain Eukaryota; kingdom Metazoa; phylum Cnidaria; class Cubozoa; order Carybdeida; family Carukiidae; genus Morbakka; species Morbakka virulenta. The sequence continues at coordinate 45,317 of RDPX01000665.1, forward strand.
GTAGTATACTAAACATTGCCAGCCTGGCCATCCATTGAGCAACGCGGCCTTTGGTAATCCACGCGTCGACCGATGTAGTATGAACTTTTTCTCGATTATTTCATTTTATGGAGAGTAGTAAGGAGGAAAGTTCGCGTTCTTTCTTTGTTCGCAGTGCCTGCTAACTTGGCGATTTATCTCTGCCCATTTTCTAGTAGAACTATACTCACGGCAGACAAAACCATTGATTGATTGTATCATTCCCGCCTTTTATGACATCCGCTGTCCTGCTACCAACAGCTTCACCGTAAACCTGGCACAGGGAGCTAACAGGGTGCTATCCTTGCTCACAGGAACCACGGGTGCAGTTTTATGTCATACCCAGGACATGTATCTATTTAGCAAGTGTCTTGTTATAACTAGATCAAATTACAAAAGATATAAAATTACCCTCATGGGATTGACATAATTGGTATAATTGAACATGCAGTAATAAAAAGATTTTTTAATTGGTTTATCACACCTAGTCCTTTGATTTATAATTAGCTAACAGGAATTTATTGAAGTATCTACATTTTGCAATGAGTTCACTACGCTTGTTCAACAGTTCCTCTTTGTTAGTGTAATTAAGGATCTCGACCTTTTCCCGCAAACATAGGTTGCACTTTTTCGATTTGTCTGAATAGGGTTGCGCGTGAGTGATTACCGACCATTTCATGATGAGGAAAATGTTCTTTCTTTCAGGTCTCATACGTACGGTGAAAGGGTTGTGCTGATTCTGTACTTTTTATTTCTTAATGATTGCTTATATCCGTTATATCTTGTCTTGAAATCTTTTTCGGTTAACCCAATATAAACTTTTTTCTGGACTTCCGGTGCACCAACTTCGCATTTATATATAACTGATTTTTCTCCACAGTCACCGTCCAAAGGGCATTCATCTTTTTTCTTGCAGTCACATGGTAACTTCGCTGATGGATTAGGCAATGCTTTCTCTTTATTGTGGGAGGTGATGATTTTCCCAACATTATTAGTGTAGCTGTAGGTCACTTTTTTGTTGTTGATCAACTAGGTTCAGAAGTCTGTGTGCGACGTTGGTAGACACATTTTTGCTAAATAGTGGGTTAAACCATATGATGTTTCTTGGCCGATTTTTCCTTCTGGTGTGTGCCGGGTCTGAATGGTAATTTAGCTTGGTGTTGTGGTATCCACTTTTTTTAATGCATCTTCATAGGCTTTTTGATTCGTTTTGGATTCGTTAAAAATTGCTTCGTTTGATGAGAATTTGTTAACAACAAAAAAAGAAAATTCAAACTTAAATCATCAAATGAAAA
>RDPX01000665.1:83570-99624 GCA_003991215.1 Morbakka virulenta
GGGGGGTTGCAAACCAAAGCTAAAGAGCCCTCCCTACCCATGAGACAGACTAGACCCCGCCGGACGCCAACCCGGTACTTCATGGTCTCGGGGAGAGCTAGCAGGTACTACACCTTGCTCAAGGGTGACCTGGAGGTAGTTGTAGCAAAGGGTAACCTCATTCGCCCACGTCGAAACTCCACAACCGGATGCAGTTTAATGTCAATACCCAGTACATATTATTATTATTATTATTATTATTATTATTATCATTACTACCATTTATCTATTTATATTATTACTGCGCAGCTTTTACACAGTTATGATCAAATGCACTAAACAAAACTATCAGAAAATAAAAGCAGTTGAAAATGGTTAATAAAAGAAATATTACAGAACTAAGAAAAATTTGGCCAAAGACACGTTTAAAATATTGATATTTTAAACGCTTCTTTAACTTATCCAAGTTGTTTCTCTCTAATAAAAAATGTTTTTGAATTCAACAACGCTGAACCATCGAAAGAGCTACGTTTGTAGCTCGTCTTTGAGCTACAGATGTTTTTTTTGTTTGATCGAAGTATACATGGCGCAGAGTTTCGTGGTGTGATCATATCATTTACACACTTAGTTTGATTGTTATGGAATGCATTACATACAACTAAAGCTATTTTAAATTGAATTCTTTATTCCATTGATAGCCAGTAAAATCATAGAGAAGATGGAATCACTTAACTCTTTGCATATTATTGAGTTTAAATTTAGCCAGATCATATAGTATACTGTTGCTGTAGTTTCAGTACTCAGCCAATTTCTAATCTGTTTAATATTTTTTAAGATAATAAAATGATGTGTCCCATAACTTTGAAATTCATAGCCACTGTGGCATGAAACCTACATCTTCGATTTTTTCCCACTAATTTGGATTATTTAAATTTTGATCTGACTTCAGCATCGTCTATCCAAATACTTTCAAGCTTAGTTTTTCCAATTTGTTGCCTTGCTCCTGGAACTAAAAATTTCAGCTTTGCTTTTATTTAGCTTCAGCTACCTTGCTCTCATCCAGTTTTGTAATTTTGTTATGCAATTAATGATTGCTTATAACGCAGTATCTTCTCCATATTGCTTTTTAGGGCCAAAAGAATACTACAGCGCATTATTGGAAGCATAACAATGGGCATTCGGTGGATCAGAGAAGATGACATTGGAAAGTTCACAAACATTGACTTTAAATACAAGTAGCACAAACACTGTGAAATTCCATATGACACCGAAGATTGCTTGGGCATGACGGGTCCTTAGGTAATCTTAAAAGTTTGTCCATGGGGATATGACGCAAACCATGGTAGCACAGTGCCAGTGATGCCAATTAGTGATTGTAACCTATCAAGTAAGGTGGAATTGTCGACATTATCATAAGTTGAAGTAAGATTGAGAAGAACTAGTATTGTTACTTTGAGTAAGTTCATATTTCATTCTGAACCAGGAATAGAGATTGATTGCTGTTTGTAAGAACATGGTAAAGAACGAGAATTAATAGCTTTGTGCTTTTTCTGAGAGTTGTATTTATAACAAAATGAAAAAACTAATGTAAAATTTGGAAGAAAAAATAACGGAGCTAGTATTTGGATTTTATAAACAGCTTCTTTGTCCAATACAATATTGGAATATTTAAAGAATGTTGTTCCGTTAAAAGCCATTAAATCAAATCACAGTCGATAAAAAATGTTTTTGCGACGTAAACGGCTTCTTCTTCTTCTTCTTCTTCTTCTTCTTCTTCTTCTTCTTCGTGGATAGATAAATAAACAGGCAAATAAGTTGGTATATGGGTCCCTTAGTGCTAGTTAGGCACAAAACTGTGTCCGTCTATTAACTGTATAAACTAACGTTAGAATAGGAATCAACAAGAAATTAACCTCGTACCTGTCTGATGCAGTGGTCTTTGTATTTGACTTGAAAAGTGGACACAATGCGAAAAGCACAATTTTCTTGATATTATTGATGTCTGAAAAAGAAATATCATTCCATCGTACCGTCAATGATGATGTGAAGAAATAAATTTCTTTGGAGGTGTATTCTTTAACCTGACCAATGCAATCTTCGATCGTTAATAGCCAGGTAACATTAAGGTACCTTGATGTAAAGGAAATTAAGATAGGGTTTTAAAATGATATAACTTATTCGGTTCTTAAATACAAATAAAAAGAGTTCAACTCGTGATACCTCTACAGAGGAAGAAATCGACTGGACACTGACTCAGAAAACCTAACATTTTGGATACTCAAAAACAAATTTGTGACACGAAAGCAACAAGAAATTCCTAGTGAACAGAACAGTTGTGATAAAAACATTTCAGGACCGTAAGGACCCCTGTTTGCAGCCCGTGGCAAAAATAAATTGTTATAAAAGTTACCTTCGAAAAGTACTACAAGTAACTTAGCAAGAAAATATTCCAAATAGATGTGCTAAAAACAGCTAAAAAAGGATTAAATTCTCATGATATCTTAAGTACCAAAGACTTCCCATATTAATTATACCCATGAAGAAGATATCAAAAAACCAATTTCAAGTGAGATAAAATGGGCTTTCTATGTGCGACATTAGTAATATGTAAGGTGCATCCTTGGCAATCACTTTAATGTACTGACCCCAGGAAAGATTGTTGACGTTGATAGCCTTATAAGTCTTATAAGTTTAGATGACCAGTTGACTCGTTTTCAATAAGAGAAAACCCAACGATGAAATCAGGATGTTGGTTTGCAGCTCTATGTCTATTGGCAGTGAGTGGCTTTGTCTTGGTAACATTGAAAGTGACACGCCAGAGAAAACCCCAATCAACACTAGATTTCAGATCGTGTAAAGGACGCCACCAATTCTAGCTTCATCAAACAATAATTTACTTTCAATGTATGAGTAAAGAGATATATCATCTCCAAAGATAACAACATCACATTAAGCAGTCTCTGCACTTTGGTATTAATCTTTGGGATGAGCAGTGACAAATAGAGAGAACACAGTATGCATTACAGCACAGTGTGATGAATAGAGCCAATACCCTGGGATGGGTGTGTTTGGGTTTTCATTCCATAGTCATGCTTTCAGACTGGAGTGGAGAATCGTTTTGACTTGTGGATGCTGATAGCCCTACCACACATGACGAAGGGTGAGACCCTGGTCTGTAGGCCTCAAAACTTTGAATTGCACTAGGCTAGGCATGAACAGTGTCATAGTACTTGTGTATGCCTCATCGGTGTCAGAAAGGGTGTCTTACTGTGAAATTTATGCCTCGCATTCTTACTTATGGCAGTTACCAGTAAAATTCATTAAACACATGGGGCTGGAAACCAAATAGTTGAAGATGTCGTTCCCTGTAGGTCTTGAGCTAGATGTGGGCCCAATCAGATTGTTACTCCACAACCAAATCAGAGATTTAGAGTTAAAATATAAAATGGTGAATTTATGATAGGATGATCTAATGAGGTAGTGCAGGCATTGTGCAGATAGAGCATTGATGACTGTGGCATATAGTAAGTCAGGTAAAGAGTTTCTGCTAGAATGACCGCAGGCGACTTTTACTTTGCGTTTTACTAGGCTGGAAACAATAAAAGTGCTAATGAAATAGCAGTCTTCCTGGCTGGATATAGATTGAAAAAGTGTATGATACAAAGCATGTATCAAACCATATAAAGCTTATCAAGCTCACTGTTGGCAAGAGTGTTTTGTTGGGCCATATGAGGATTTGATTCTGGTTTGTGGAAGGTACTCAAGTTAAGCACAGTCGAACAAGAAGTAGAATATGAGTCTCCAGCAGGGAGTATTTGATGGCAGATGATGTGCACCAGGAACCAGTTTTTAGTCCTTTACTATTTTTTTCATTGTGAAGACCGTGTAAAGGGAGTTTGATGTTGGGTGTCCTACAATATGAAAATAACGTGGTAATAATTGTTGTATCCTTGAACCAGTTATTGTTCAAGCTTAACTGTTGGAAGAAAAAACTCGAAGACAAAAACAAAAAAGTCAGCATGGGCAATGTCAAAATCATGATTTCTGGAAACAATTTAAACACACTGAAAAACTCAGGAAAACATTAATGTACTGTATGCAGAAGTCATGTTGCACAGAATTCCTTATTGTGTGGAAGAATCCTGAATAAATAAAAGTTTGATGGTGGTAAACTGACGAATTCAGGTTTCGAATGCTTTAGATTCCTTGAAGAGACCGAACCAAGTGACGTGAGACCATGTAGTGACAATGATAATATTAATTGCAACAATAACAACTATAATCACCATTGCTATCATCTTAAGATGAAAAGCAACTGGTATTCCTTGTCTTAAGATTCCTAGCAGTTAAGAATGCATTTATAAAAAATGCAAGAAAATACAGCTACAATGTACAAGATATCACCGCATAACAATGTGTGAGATGAAAACAAATTTTCTTCTACCGTGACTTCTTACCTTAGTGTTTCAGTTACATTTGAAGAAAAAGCAATTGCTTTCTGTTTCAATTTTCGACGAACCACTTGACTTCTTGCCAACTTGCAGCTGTTAAAAAGAACAAATTCTCTAATAAATTTACTTAACTTTTCTTTAGCAGATCCTATTTGATGGCTTTAATAGTAATTATAATCAAATGATTACAAATTCTATCTGACGATATAAAGCATTTTAAATTCACTAAAAATCAAGGATACGTTTACAAAAAATGCATTAACTATTCATGTCAGTCAGGCTGACATTATGACAAGATTGGGAAAATTACAATAAAAGCAACACTGGAAACCTTTAGAATGACATATATTTCGAGGTCGTCTTGGTATTGGAGATGGTGTGAGAATGGTGTGGTGGGCCCCTACCATTGTGCCAGAGCCTTTCTTTGATATGCGATTCAAGAATCAATTTAAAAGCACTCTTTGTTAGGGTTACCAAGGAGTTACTGGTAGCATAACTGTGATAGTGGATCAGGCAAAAGCATTTTCAATAGTCAAAGGTAGTGCCTACACCTATCTGTATCCGGTATAACTCCTTTCAGATAAATTAATGAGGAAAACTGAACATTTAGCAGGACTTGTTAACATAAAGAGCAATAGTGAACCATATTTTAATACTTGAAGAATATTTCGTTTTCTTGCAAATATGTTGTTGTTGTTGTTGTCCTTTGCCCGGTGGCCCTGCTTCTTTGCTTGCTTTCTTAAATTGCTGATAAATTTTTCCAGGTCTTCTTTGGTTTCCACTATCAGGGTTGTGTCATCTGCATATCTCAAGTTATTAATAATTCTACCATGGATTATGATGCCCAACGTTGCTATCATTTAGCCCTGCTTTTCTCATGATAATCCCACCATATCAGTTAAACAGGTAGGGAGATAGAATACTGCCTTGTCTCACTCCTTTGTTGATTTTGAACTAATCTTGTCGACCATACATTGTACGTAAATGCACTTCGTGTTTATGGTAGAGATTTTTAATCAAGATTATTAGACATTCTGGAATCCTCATCTTTTTCAGCACACACCACATGATGTTATGGTCCACACAGTCAAATGCTTTGGTGTAATCAATAAAACTAAAACATATTTCTTTCTTTACTCAACGTTCTTTTACCACTATACATTTGATGTTTCCAATTTGGTCTCTAGTTCCCCTTCCTTTAAAAAATCCAGCCTGCTCAATTAATATTTCTCTCTCAATATAGTGTCTTCGTGTGACTATTCCTTTTTTGGGTAGCGACATGAAAACAGATCGCTTCCAATCTACTAGCCATTGACGTTTGCATATGATGCTGAGTGTTTCTTTGCCAGCAATTTTTACCAGATAATTGGAGAATTGTCAATATCTGGTGTTTTATTACATCCAAGTTCTTCAATAGCATGTTTTATTTCTGCTATAATTGATTCTGGTTGTTATGCAAATTATTCTTCTAGAAAGTCATTTGATATGCCTGTATCCCTGTTGTACAAGCGTTCTGTGCATTCTTTCCATCACGGCTGTCTTTCTGTTTTCTCTATAAGTACTTTACCATACTAGTCTTTCACTGTTCCCATGCGAGGTGTAAACTTTCCTCCAATCGGTTTAATCGTCTGCAACACATTACCTGATTTTCCTTTTGCTGGATTTTCTTCTTTTTCTCTGCAAATATTATTCACGTAAACGGGATTATCTTTTCTTGCCTATTTCGAAAAACTCTGTTCAAGTTATGAAATGTGGAGTGGTGTTTTGGTGTTTTTTTTCAATTTTGATCATTTTAAGCAATCTCTAGAGCTTTCGGGTGTAATCAATGTGATTTTCTGTTCCTCTCTTTCTTAGGAATGTTCTTTTCTGCAGTGTGAGTGATGATATGTTTTGTTGTCTGTCGTAACTGCTAACACTAGTGTCCTCTATTCATTGACGTGATAAACGATTTGATAGTTTGATTGCAAACTTTTGTGGTATCTTTGATAAATAATATTACGCTTGTGCATATTGCTGTCTTCTCTTTTACAGTTTTACTTTAATAGGAACGTAAGGCAGCTAATGACCTTCTCCACAGCGAGGTCTTGGAAGAGTCTTGCCTGCATGTATCACACTTTTCCATCTTTTCTGCTCAGATTGTAGTCAGTCTGATTCCTGTTGTTGGCATCTGCTGAAGTCCATGTATACAATCAGCGTTTGTATTGGAAAAACATGTTGTTGACTATGAATAGTTGGTTTTCAATAGAGAATTCTATTAGTCGTTCCACTGCAACATTTTGCTTCCCTAGTCAAAATCTTCCAGTAAATCCTTTTTCTTCAATATTTCTGACTTTTTCATTCCATTCTCCAATTAAAAACAATAATACTTTCTTCGATATATTACACCAATCAACACATACTTTGGTGCTAGCAAAGTAAGAGTTGATTTGGGGGTTCTGAGTTCAAAAAATGTATCAGTTTCCATTTTTTATTTATTTATTTATTTACGAATATTTATACAGGATAAAAGCTTCAGTTATTTACATATTTACATAAATACTGTTATCAATGTTTGTCCTGTAGAATATAATAAAAGATATAATAAGAACTGATTAAAAGCTATATAAAATTAAAAGCCTTCAAATTTCAATCAAGATGAAGATAAAAAGGGTCTTCTATCTTCAAGCGGCATATTATTAAATAGCTTAGCTCCACCATAATAAAAACTAGATCTAGCAACTTCTAGTTTTATTGATGGGAGTTTTAATAAATTGGCATAATTTCGAGTCCTTTTAGAATGTTTCATAATTTTAAAGTAGTTGTCAAAATCTTCGTGTTGAAGGTTCTTTTTAATACACTTTCCGACCAGTGAACAGACTTGTGATTCAACAACTTGAATAATACTTTTCGTTGGCTTCCCAATGATCTTTGCAGCACGACGTTCTAGTGAGGTGAATTTTGATTTCTGAGTAGCTGTAAAACTGGTTTTGATGGTTGAACTATATGTGAGTATCGGTAGTATCATCATCTTGTATATCAGGTTTGCAGCGTCGATGGTTAAATTTCTTCGTACGTTGGTTAACAGTCTAAGTCTTCCACAGGCTTTCTTGTATGCGCGGTCGAAATTTGAAGCCAATGACAGATGGTTATCAATTAGATTTCCAAGATAGACATATTCTGTCACGAAGTTGATTGGAGTTTTGTTGAAGATGATGTTTAGATCTCTACCATGTTTATTGAGACGTTGGGCGGTCCCAAATAACATAACTTCAGTTTTTCCCTTTTTTAGGTTCAGTAACAGCTCGTTCAGTTCACAATATCTGCCCACTTGATTCATAGCTTCATTCAAAGTGTCCTCGATATGTTGTAATTTCTTGTCAGCGAAAAGGAGAACAGTATCATCAGCATACTGAAACATATCACAATCTGGAATACTTTCTTTTAGATCGTTAAAGAAAGTAATGAATAATAACGGTCCCAGGATTGATCCTTGTGGGACACCAGATGTAATACAACGAGTTTCAGAGGTGATATTTGCTTGTTCAACATACTGAGATCTGTTGAACAGGTAATCCGAAAACCAAGACAGTTCAGGGCCATCAATTCCGTACAGCATAAGTTTCTCTAGAAGAACAGAATGTCCGACCGTATCGAACGCTTTAGACAGATCGAGAAACAAACCGCCAACCATGTTGCCATTGTCAATATATTTTCGTATAGAGTCACAGAATAATGTGGTAGCAAGCTTTGTAGATCGATTTTTACGAAATCCAAATTGACAGTCGCTGAAAAGTTTATTCGATTCAAGATATTGGTACAACTGGTGATGTACTGCTCTTTCCAACAACTTTGATAAGACCGGAAGTACAGAAATTGGTCTGTAGTTCTCAACGAGTTCCGGATTTCCCGATTTGAAGATTGGACAAAGCTTCGCGACCTTCCAGGCGTGAGGAACAGTAGATGTGCGTAGGGAAAGGTTGATGATATGCGATATTGGTGAAGCGATTTCTCGTCTACAGTCCTTCAGTAGATTTGGTGGAAGATGGTCATTCCCGGCTGCTTTGTTTCTTTTCAATTTACGAAGTTCACGTTCAACGAAAGCAGTGGGTACATAAGAGAAGTTGAAGATCGACCTTGTACGTAATGATGATTTTCTAGGATACCTCCATACAAAGTCAATCAAAGGGAATGCTGCTGTTTTGATGTTTCTTACAATGTTCGAAAAATATTCAACGAAGTTATTCACGCGGTTTTTCATGTCTCTGGAATTTCTCGACGTAGACTTTGATTTAGTTGGAAATATGGATTTGATAATATTCCAAAACTTGCGTGGATTTAAACGATTGTCATTTAGCATTTTTTGGTGGTACGATGCTTTGGATTTACGGACTGCATTAGTGCATTTGTTGCGCTGCTTCTTGTATTCATTCCAGCTCTGTTCGTCGTTCTGAGATCTTGCTCTCCGAAGCAAAAGATCACGTTTGTTTAATTCTCGTTTCAAAGGCTCATTCAACCACTGGCAGGGCTTCCCCTTCACACGTTTCTCAATCATCGGTGCGTGCACATCAAAAGCATCTCTCAGTTTGGTGGTAAGGTAACCAACAGCATTGTTGACATTGTTGGTATTGTAAACAGGAGACCAGTCGATTTTACGTACATCGGCAAGTAAATCATCAGGGTTGTAGTTGGTATAATTTCTACTTTTGATTGTCCTTTGTTGAAATTTCTGAGTGTTTATTTTTCGGATGAGAGATATCATATCATGATCGCTAAGACTTGTACTCACCACGTGTACGGTTGGATAAGCGTTCGGTTTGTTTACAAAAATGAGATCTATAAGTGATGACGTTTCCTTTGTTATTCTCGTCGGCGATTTTACGATCTGTTTGAAACCATTCATTGACATAAGGTTTTTGAATTCCTTTTGTGCAGCTGACCTATTACTGTAGTCAACATTGAAATCACCCATTATTATTGTCTCCTTTTGTTTTTTATTCACATTTGTAATTACTTGAGTTAACAGTTCATTGTAATCCTTTGGAAGATAATTTGAAGTCTCAGGAGGCCGATAGCAACAGCCAAAGATAATTGATTTCGCATTTTTTATAAAAATTTCAATCCAAATGATTTCAAGAGAAGTGTTTTCAAGATCTGTTCTGCGTTTGTAGTGAATATTGTTTTTAACAAAAATACCAACTCCTCCACCATAACCTTTAGAGCGGCATTTTCCCAAAAAATCATATCCATCAATAAACACCGACTCCACTAGGAAATCATTTTGTAAATGTGTTTCAGATACACTGAAAATGTCAATTTCCTTGTGAGATGAAATGAATTCTTGTACCTCAGCTATGTTGTTTTGAATGCCACGAACATTTTGGTGAACTAATTTCAAACCTCTTCTGGATAGTGTTTGTTTAAACTCCTTTCTTGTTAGTGATTTCGATGCAGGTACGAAACAAATATCTCCATTTCCATATGAAAAAGAACAATATATCAACAAAATGTAAAAAGCAACTTTCACAGAGCTTATGACCGCTCCGTCCGCCATCTTGTAATCCTATCCTTCTTGATTGGCTAGAGTCTTGCCTGCCAATAAAATGCCTGCTTTCTCCAGAATCAGAAGTTTTGTGTCCACGGCTTTTGGATAAGATCTATAAAAATACCATGTTACTTCTTTCTTTTGAATAGAACTGATAAGGCTGTGCGAATGTATGTCTATATGGCACAAATCAATGCTAGAAATACATATTTAACAAAAAATTATTACTTTGACTAGCAGTTTTAGTCGTATACTTCCTGATTTCTCTAGGTGCTGCTAGCAGTCCGACTTCACTGAACGTAATGTGGAAATCTGTTGAATGCATGTGCACCTCACTTTCTGGTTCATGTGCAGCTACTTTTATTGAATTGGTGCAAGTTCAACATTTAATCTGCTCATGTACTTATTCGATATGTGTCACATTTTCAACCTGTTTCTGCAAACGGAATGAATTTTCTTTGTATGAATTTGTCGCCTTATTAAACTGTCATTTCTAACCTGTGCCACTGCTTGAAAGTAAAAAACTAATGTTAATTTCAGCTTGATAAGATTTGGTGAAAAGATTTTGTGGTGTCACTTTTGACACCTTCATTCAATTCAATCGTAAGAAACGAGAACAAATCTTTGTTAACCGTTAGTACAAGTAAAGGTAGAAGAGGCTTTAGTTCAAAGACAGGTCACACATTTAGCTAGCTGACTGCACTTTTTGATAGTATGGCTACCAATAGATGTTGCTTAAATCAGCCTGGTCTTTTTTGTTACATTTGTGGTGAATATCTGACGCCAGACAACAGAAGACCTATTACTCAATTTGTCAAGCAAGTGTACCATGCCTACTTTGGAATGCAGCTTGAAGATCAAGATAAGACTGGGAGCCCCACATGTTGTTTGTAGAATCTGTGTTGAGCATTTGCGTTAATGGAAAGATGGTACAAGAAAATCCTTGAGACTTAAAATTCCCATGATTGGGAGGGAGCCTCTTGAGCATGTACATGACTGCTACTTTTGCATAATAAACTTGAAAGGGGTCAATCGTAAGAAAAGGAGATCTTTGAGCTACCCTAACCTGAATTCAGCATTAAGACCTGAATCACATTGTGATGAAATTCCTGTACCTGTATTCAAACAATTGGAGGAGGCCATGACTATGACCATGGTAGTGTAGGTGACGAAGAGTTTGAAGTCTTGACAAGCCAACCTCATATATTTACGCAAGATGAACTCTCAGATTTGATCAGAGATTTATATCTATCTAAAGAGTCATCTGACGCCTTAGCATCAAGACCAAAAGACAAAAATCTACTTGATCCTGGGTCTAAAATCACCTTTTATCGGACATGGGATTAATTCAATTTTTTGTGTATAAAGACGATCTTGTCTCTTGCAAGGATATTCCTGGTCTTTTGATGAAGCTGACTTTCGCAAGATATGAAACTAGTACGAGGAAATTGTTTATTGACAGTTCTGAAAGAAGTTAGAAATGTGTACTTCTTCATGTAGCAAAGGAATATGCTTCGATTCCGATCGCACACTTGCATAAATTACAATCAGCACAATTGGATCATTTGTGTGGATTTGATAATGGTGAATTTTCTACTTGGACAGTATGCAGGCTTTACAAAATGTGCATGCTTTCTTTGCTATTGGGATAGTAGAGCCAAGCCACTGTATTAAAGGAGACTGGCAAACTCAATATAAACTTATAGTTCGGGTTAAAAATGTAACAAATGAAGCTCTGATGTCACGAGAAAAGATCATATTTCCACCTCTTCACATAAAACTGGGTTTGATGAAGCAGTTTGTTATAGCTCTGGAGAGAAATGGTGCATGCTTTCTTTACTTCTGTAAAGTAGTTCCTGAACTAAGCATAGAAAAATTGAAAGCCAGTGTTTGTGATGGTCCGCAAATACGGCAACTTGAAAAAGAAACTTCAAAAATTCGATGAGCAGAATTGAGCAGGGTTGGATGGTTGGATGGTTCCTTTTATTTTTGTTGTAGTATTTATTTCCTTGCCCAGAATCTTTTCCCAGCCAAAGGTGTGATCTTTCGTTCCGCTGTACTTGGCTATTTCATAGCTCTCCGTGTCACCTTTTTGAACAGCTCTCTTGACTTCTTTTGCTCTTTGACCCAAGGAACACTTAGATTCTCCAATGTAGAGAGCAGGCCCATCTTTACAATGTAGTCTGTAAACTAGATTAATTTTGCAGCTTACATCTCACAACAAAGAACCCAGGCATTTGAAATCATGTTTATCTTTGATGTCACTTCATGATACACAAGTATCCCTACTGATGACAGCTTACGAATTATTCTTCAGAAAAGAAGCACAACAAACACATGAAAGGTACGATACTGCTCCTCAAAACAACCTGACTCTTATCACCAAGCACGTCTGCACTATCAAAATATGAAATAGTTATATCTAATAACTTCAATAGCTTTATGATGTGAGAAGTATCTCTTGAAACGTAGCTCAAAAATGCTTATATCTCAGGTCATTATAAATATCCTACATCAATTGCTTTCACCTCTGACATTACTCAAGGCTAATGTGGGGCAGTGTTTTTAAGACAACAGGTTTCTCCGGCTCTGTGTAGAGTCAATATTTCTACATCTCGAGTATGCATTCTCAGATAAGGAGTCCAAAAATTCTTTGCACCTCCTCACCATTGAAGGTCTGCCAAAACCATCACCTAGATACCAAACATCAGCATGCCAACTTACTAAGGCCTATGGTGATAGGGGTAGTATTAAATGGAGAGACAATAAACACTATCTACCACATACTGCCCTCATAAATGTGAGGTTGTGAAGTAGTGGCACAATCACCTGTGTTTTTCATGCAACATCATCTCTACTAAGGCTGCCAACCAGGGTAAATAATCCCCTCTCCCAATGAGACAGGCTTAAGCCTGACAGATACTGACCTAAAATTTCAAGATTTCCACATTTTCTGTAAAATACAATAGACTAGTGACACAGTAGCCTTTGGTAGCTGCTCTGTTGGCTTGGGAACTTCTTCAGTTGAACACCAGTTCAAACCATATGAGCAGAAACAACAATTATTTAAATATGTAAACTTTTTTTATTAGCGATACCAGGTTGCTGTGTGATAACTACTTCAGATATTCAGGAGCCTATGTCATCAGACTGCTCAAGGAGGAAGCAATTCAATTCATAAAAACTGAAACCAAGACAAATGCTTTTATTCAATGTTTTGTGCTTCTTTCCTCAGGACTGTTGATTGGCTGTGAATTCTTTAGGGTAAGCTAATAAAAAATGCCAATATTATGGCAAACAGTCTTACAAAAATAAACTATTCAAATATATCAAAACTGTCAACCTCAAAGATGTGATGCAAAAAGAACTGGCTGGATACAGAAGATTAGTAGGCCTAACTCAACATTGTTACAAGTGCCTGGTAAAAATACCCCAGAAATATGCAGTACATGAAAATGGAAGCAAGTTGTATAAGATCTCTCAGAGCTGGAGGTGGCAGAATTAAGAAGGCTGTGGTGGGCACTTGGAGTCACACGCCTGCATAAAATCAGAAATGAAGACATTAAAGGTACAGGACATACTAGGAGATTGAATGAGAAGCAAAGGGAGGAAAGACTGAGATGATATGGGCATGTGATCAGAAGGGAAGAGAACTATATCAGGAGGAGAGTGTTAGACATGAATGTGCCAGGGAGGAGGAAGAGAGGAAGACCAAGGAGATGCTACATGGATGTAATAAAAGAGGACATGAGGGAGATGGGTGTGAGAGGGGAAGATGCTGCAAACTGATGATGCCAACTGCAGCAAATGGAGGTGTATGATTTGCTGGGGCAACCTCTAACAGGGAGCAGCCTAAAGTAAAGAAGAAGAAGAAGGTTGTAGAAGATCTTCTAAGATGGGGGCAATTAATTCATATTACTTGTAGGTATATTAAAATATATAATGTAAAGGAACAAAAAGTGAGATTTATGGTCTTACAAAAACAAGACAAACCAATATTTTAGTGAGCTTCCAGTTTTTACTGGCTTAGCAATCCTGTCAATAATGCATGTAGTAATAAAAATTTATTATCATTTAGGGGGTCAATATGTTTCTCAAAAGAACAATAACTCATTAAATACTTTTTTGTATTACCTTTGAATCACTTCTCTTCTCCAATCAATGTCTTGAGGTGTATTAGCAACATCACTAAAAGCTTGAACACTTTTTGGGAGTCTTCGAAAGACAACTCTCCAAACATCACTACTAAAGATAATTAATATTCTAAAAACATAAGTATCTTTTAACAAAAGACCTGTTTTAGCATATAAGTACACATTGGTTACAACTTTTATGTTCAATGTTTGGATCTCTGATATAATACACGGGGCAACATAAAAAAAATTATTCTACTAGTCCTGACAAAAAAAAAAGAAAGGTGTTTCTGCATGACATCACAAAAATTAAATTTACACCCCTGCACCATTGGTGCCTGCATTAAACGACATAAAGTACACATACAGGTTTGTACCACTAGTGTTTTCATTTAGCAACATCAAATAAATTTAAATCTCTTTTATTAATTCCTGCATTCAAAACCATGAAATACATTTACATTCTCTAATCTGGAATCATATTTGGAAAAGTCTTTTTTCCTGTTCCATGCATTCTACTTGGTTATCTACTAAACTGAATGTGATAATCTATGCAGGGTCTATCTGTCCCAGGGTACATGACTCTCTAATAAAACTCACCAAAATCTGTGATGTAAAATGGTTCCACTTGATGACCAATGTGTAATTCAACCAATGTGCACCAGAGTGCCTATACCACTAGCAATGGTAGCAACATCTTTTAAATGAAAGCAGTTTTGACCTTTAAATGAAAGGTCAAAACTACAGCCAAGGCCATGACATATTGTGACAAAATAGACAAAAACTGTACTTTATCTGCAAATTTGTAAGGAATCAGAAGCACACCTATACTTACCAAGTTCACCAAACTGAGATGAAAGCAGTAATCTTAACACAACCCAAAGAAGATGAATTCTTAACTGATGAGGATGACACCCAGTGACTGACACTGGCACCTCCAATATGATCTCACTGCACAGCAGTCACTCCCACCAAGCTGAATTCCTAAGTCACCCACCTCTAGATGTAGTCATTTGACCAGCACCTACACACTCCTCAATTAAACCTTCTCCTCAATGACCTGCTGTACTCACTGATCCATCAATAGTAGAACCATCACAGGTACATTTCATCACCCATAGAAAAAAAGACAGTAACCCAAATGATTTAAATACTACATTATTGATGTGTCATGGAGACTCATTGATAAAATATTTAGCGTAGGAAGTTGGAATTTGTATGTAGGAGTTAAACAACAGTGATTAATGTAAGTCTCATGATTGTACCAGAATGACTTATCAGTAAAACTATGGGACACTGACATCATAGGCTAAAATAAGGTAATCAAATTGTACATAAATACCAAGTGATTGTAATGTAGTTTTCAGTGTGTGTTTGTATGTGCCTGGTTAGAAGATTACAGAACACCTTGTATTTGGGTGGATCATGAAATCAGTCTTCTCTCTGTCTTGTTCAACTGTGTTATTTCTGTATCTTATCCTGACTAAGACACTACAGTTATGTTCAACAAATAATAACAGCTTCATACTAATCTAGACAAAAAGGTAGGAAAAAAGTATTAAGTGCTTACTCAGGTATCCAAGCCTTCCTGTGAATTCTGTCGGGAAGGGATACAGTTGAATAATGGTGTCCTTCATACCTTCATTGACTCAAATAAGTAGAATGACATTAAATGGTACAACCTGTAATTTAGACCTACGGAAAGTGCATTTAGAGGGTGAGAAAATTGAAGTTGTCCAGAGGTTTTGCTATCTTGGTGACACTCTTGGAGCTGAGGGAGGAGCTGGTGCAAGTGTAACAGCAAGGGTTAACAGTGGATGGAGTAAGTTCAGGGAGCTGATGCCATTGTTAACCAGCAGAGCTCTGACATTACCTACCAAAGGTAGAGTCTACCAGGCATGTGTATGTAGCACAATGATGTATGGTAGTGAAACTTGGCCAGTGAAAGCTGAAGATGTCAGCCGCATGGA
>RDPX01000665.1:101442-118747 GCA_003991215.1 Morbakka virulenta
ATGAGAATGATAAGATGGATGTGCAATGTAAGTCTAAAGGACAGGCTCAGTTCTAATGAACTCAGAAGGAGATTGAATCTGGACAGTATTGGCAGCTGTATGCAGAATAGGAGGCTTCGTTTGGTTTGGTCATGTTGAGAGAAGGGACAAAAATGCTTGGGCAAGTAGATGCAGAACAATCAAGGTGACAGGAACCACTGGCAGAGGAAGACCAAAGAAAACATGGGAGGAAGTGATAAGGATGGATCTGAAAGAAAAAGGTGTCAGCAGAGACCTGGTGAAGGATAGGATAACTTGGATGTCAATTTCAAGAAATCGTCCAACACATGGTAGCATGTAAAATGGACATTAAACCGAATATGATGATGGTGATGATACTAAAGTTTTGGCTTGAAATATGTCTTATGCTCACATTAATTCCGATCGTTTTTTTATGCAATTATTTTATTCCTTTGAAACTGTCCCCAGTACGACCATAAAACAGGTATGACAATCACTTTCTTCATCCTAAGAAGGTTTCTACTTCTCTTTTCCATTATGCATATTTTTACTCTTGACTAAATAAAGTTGGCTTACTTTTTAAGGTACATTTTTACTCAGAAAAGGTATATCACAGGTATATTGAACCAATGCCAAAAATGAATATGGCAACCAGGGGACTTGACTCATGATAGACCTAACTCACAATTGGAGAAGATATTTTAGGTAACAACTATCATTAGCTGTGTAGCTTATTTTTTGAAAGAAGAAAAAAAAATTTAATTTAATAAAAGATTTAACAAGTTTATGTGACTAAAACAGTGTACTCAAATTATTATCCTTACCTTTCCTTAAGCAAATTCATCCAAAGTTTGCAAACGCAAATACTTCGTAACAGATCCGATGTAGTTAAGTATTTAAATACCAAAAGCAAGGCATCATTTGATAAAAAACTAGGTAAAGAACAAACATTGCTTTTAGAAAACAAATAAATGTGGAAATTTGCAAAAATAAAATAAACACAAAGCCATTAGTTAAGACAACAAGGTATCAACAGATTTTGACTTCATAGTTTTTGGTGTACAAGGGCACTACTGATATATACTCAAATACCAAATCTGAAAACATGAAAAGGAGAATGCTGATTACTTAAACAGACTCCTTCTTGGCTCATAATTTTGGGTTGGGACCAAAACACTTGGCCACTACATCATTTCCATTTTGCCATTTCTTGCAGCTGACCTATATGACACCTTAGTTATTACTACATTTTCATGTTAAAACAGGTTTTACACATCAGTAAATAAAAACATAAAAATATAGGAAATGCTGTTATCCTTGTAAGACCTGTCATGATACTTATGTTATAGTAAAGAAATAAGAATGATTAAAAACCTTACTCATTGATGCTCCAGCGACTCCCTTTAGCTCTTTGTAAGCTTGCTTTTTTTCCTAATGATATAGAATGTAATTTGTATTTTGGTTTGAATGATTTTCTGTCCATGTTTATTTCCAACTTGAAAATTTTATTTCACTGTACAACAAATGGATATACATTGATTGTAAGTAAAAGGTAACATAAAAGAACAGATAATAAAATAATCAAAACACTTAAATTTTAGGTACTAAAACTTTTTACATCAACTTTTTTTTAATTCACAACTAACAATTACATGTAAATAAATAAACCAGATCAAGTCCAGCTGTGATGAAATGACCTTTTGATGTATAATGTAAATAAGGCTTTACGAAGTTGTTAATATACTAGCCTAAAGAAAACAAAAGAAATATTAGAGTCTATTAACACAACCAAACAATACCAAACAAAATACCAAAGTCTTAGAATAAAATATCATGACACCAACAATTATGAGCAAAGCCTCTGGCCTCCATTCTTTTAGAACAATATTTTTCCAAACTTCACAACCATATTTGTCTTACCTTATATTCTTTTGATTGTTTAATAAATTTGTAAAAATATTTTCTTCAACTGGCTTCATTAGTTTTGTCAATTTCATAACATAATGATACTCTTAACTCATGTTATATAGAGCAATATCATTAGCATTGCAAAGGCAACTAAGCTTTGTAAAAATTAAGGGGGTTACTAAGTGGGCCAGTCAAATATTGAGCTGCCTTGTTTCAAGAGTATTCAGGTCAATCCTAAACTGTGATACTATTCCCTCCATGGAGGAGAGGGTAAAAGATAGTACACAGCCAAGAGTGATAACTGAAGGAGTATTATAAGCATAAATAACCATGCAAATAAAATACAGAAACAAGGAAATTATTGATAAAAAGGGGGTGAAACCTTGGGTCCAGAATACAATTTTATGGCATATTAAAATTGACATAAAAGAGTTGTGAAGTATTGCTTTTTGACAAACTGCAATTTACTATTGCTCAAGAAAATAAAATTTAAAACAAAAGATGCTTGCTACAGATACAATACAGTTTGAGCTTATACAAAAGACAAGCATGTCAAAGTGTGTAGAAACTTAAACCAAGTAGATATTAGGTACTGGTACCTTAAAGTATAATCTATTAATCTATATGCCTTCAGCTAAACAACTGTGTCTATTGGAAAAGTATGTCTATCGCTGTCCTACCTGTGAATGAAATAATGGAACCAATGCATGTACTTTATTGTACTTAGCAAGCAAGTAATTTATACATACAATCACACACACACACACACAATACATTGCAATTTCAATTTATATGCAAGTGATAACATACATTGTCACAATGACAAGCAAAAAAGCAGGGATGGTATATGTACGCAAATACTGAGCTCAAACCACATTATCTTTTCGTTCATTTGTTTAGCTGGGTTGGGGCACTTGCTTTTGTCTTTCTAAGTAACTTTACCAAAAACTATTATGTCTGCAAGTACCTTCCGCCATTATAACCTACAAAAATTAGAACAAAGCTAGAAATACTTGTCTTTCCCAACGCCATACAAGATACAGATTTACTATCCATTGCCAATATAAATATTTGACCTTAGCAATGTGCTGCTATTCATTAGAAACAGCAATTCATTAGAAACTGTAGATGCGAATAACATGGTTTAGACAATCAAAAAATTGACAAATATACAGAGTGTTTTTGTATTTAACTAATAAAGAGCTTAAGGAATTCCCCCTTTTCACATTAGACTGCAGCAACTCTTTGCAAAATGCCTTGTTAAATCTATTCCAAACTAAATCCTCTCAAACGTCCCATAAGCCAATGCTACATCACCTCTCTTCCCCCTCCCTTGCCTCCTCCCTACTTAACAACACTCTTGACGTTCGCCAGTTAAATGATAAATCCTAAATGACATCCACTGCAACTAGTTCTTAAAGTCTCTTACTCGTATCATGAAAATACAAAATTCCCTTTGTTTAACTGGTGTTCAAAGTAATAATCAGTTTATTTCAATAAAAGATGCGTTGAGGTAATACAGCAGTGCAACCTCGGTGTAGAACCACGCAATACTGTTGATGTTAGTTTATACTTTTTTCATGTTTGCATTGGGAAATTTGATTGACTTGTCAAATATCATTGGATACAGTTGAAGATGAAAGATGAGGATTTTGCACAAATAAACTTGTTGACCGATTTCCTCTTTCCATGTTGAAATAGTCTCGGCTTGATAACGTATTCATTATTCTCCGTTTCTATTGGAAACTTGTAAGGAAGGAGACTACATTATTTGTCAATCTTCGAAAAAGAACATTTTAATAAATGCTCGTAGCTACTCCGGAACAGAAACAAGCAGTGACCACAAGTTAGTTGTGTGCAAAATGTTAGTCGAACCTTACAAAATGCATAAACAGAAAAAATGTATTGGCTCCAAAAAGTTTAACACAGAATCACTAGTAAATTCGACAGAGAAACAACAAAGTTACTGTAGCAAACTTTCACAAAAATTATCCAAAATTGAAGAACCAACCTGGGAAACTATTTCAAACGAAATAAGACAAGTAGCAGAGGAAGTAATTGGTTATAAACCTCCTGAACTGAAAACGAAGACTTTCTATCCTGAGATAGAGGCACTATCGAGGGAACAAAAATCTATACGCCTTCAGATCTCTGCAATGAATGACATTAATAAAATTCGTGAACTGAAAAACCAGCGTAATATAATACTTCATCAAATCGAGAATCGTCTCAATGAAATAAAAACTGCAGAACTAGATGTACTAGCTGATAACATTGAAAAATTCAAAGATAACACTAAAATGTTCAAAGCCCTACAACAAATGGATAGAAAACCATTAGAATCTCCTGTTGTTCACGATGAAAAAGGTAAAAATATCACTAACATCCAAGAAGTGTACAATGCCATAACTGCACATTTTGAGAAACATTTCAATGATCCTAATTTCACTAACGTCGAACCTTTTGATGAACCCCCTAAACCACTCACTCAACCAGTAACTCTAGCAGAAACTAAAAAAGCTATCAGTAAACTTAATAACAATAGATCTCCTGGTTTCGACAACATATCCGCAGAATTACTTAAATATGGTCCAGAATCTCTTATGGAACTAATCACTCTTGTAATAAACAATATCTTTGAAAAACATGAAGTAGTTGTAACAAATAGAGGAATCCTGGCAGCCTTGCAAAAAATTGGGAAAGAGAAGGGACCAATCAAAAATTTGCGTGCAGTCATTCTCCTACCAATCATCAGAAAAGTTATGTCGAATATTATACTAAATAGGATACAACCAAAAGTAGAAGAATTTTTGTCACATTCTCAAGCTGCATACAGACCCAACAGGAGTACCTCAGATATTGTTTGGACTCATCGTTTCTTGATTTCAAGAATCCAAAAGTACAAAGAGGAATTTCTCATAACAGGAATAGATATGAGTGCAGCATTTGATACAATTAAGAGGAAAGAATTGTTAGACATTCTCAAAACTTTTCTTAACGAGGATGAAACCAGAATGATCCAATATCTACTTAGCGACACAACAATAGAAGTAAAAGCCCCATCCAATGTAGAGACACGACCATTCAATACAAATGTAGGTTCACCTCAAGGAGATGGTTTAAGTGGCTGTCTATTCACAATCTATTTTGAAGCATCACTACGTAAATTCAGATTCAAGATAAATAATTGTGAAACTCTAAATGAACACTCCTATGCAAAGCAGTATGAACCTACACATCCTGAAGAATGCATCTATGCTGATGACGCAGATTTTATAAGTACCACCAATCAAAGGAGATTACAAATTATTAATAATGTGAAAGACTCTCTAGCCACTGATAACCTTCTAGTAAATGAAACAAAGACAGAGCACACTATTCTAAAGAGAGATAATAAAGAGAACGAACTTTGGAGGCACACAAAAAAGTTAGGGTCTCTCCTAGGCGATAATGAAGATGTTATTCACAGAAAGCAACTTGCAACAGCAGCAATGAGAAAACTTACAAAGGTATGGATCCGTCACCACAAAATATCTCGTGAAGTACGTTTGAAACTGTATAATGCCTATGTCAAATCTGTGCTCCTGTACAATTGCGGAACGTGGGGTTTAACGAAAGCTGACGAGGATAACCTAGACAGTTTCCATAGAAGACAGTTACGTGAAGTTTTACATGTCAAATATCCGAACGTTGTGAAAAATAAGGACTTGTACGAAATAACTAACGAACAGTATCTATCTCTACAGATTCTGAACCATAGATGGCGCCTCTTAGGACATGTTTTACGTCTCAACAGTGACACACCTGCAAGAAAATCTATGGTACAGTATTTCGCAGAATCAAACAAATCCAAATTTCCAGGTAGACCACGTATAACACTACCTTTACTGATTGATAAAGACATTGGTCGAGCTGTTACAAACAAAACTCTCACATTTAATGATATTGTATCCTTCAAATCAACCAATGACCTTCAAAAACTATTAAATATTGCCCAAGATAGAAGTTTGTGGAAACGGTTTAGCATAGAAGTATTCGCAGCTGCACAAGCAGAAAAGTTGCAATCTAATTGAGGCTTGGATGCGGACAGTGCATAGTATATATGAAGGGGGAACGAATAAAATTAGCTTTCAATTTTCAAGCTCATCAAAGGACAAAATTGTTTTGAGTTGACTTTTTTTTAATTCTGGCAGCAGCTGCTTTTAACTGATAACCCGAGAGGCTGCACTATTTCTATTTTCCTTACATTCTTTGCCTATCTTTGATTGACTTGGTGTTCAATAATGAGGAGGAGAGTATGGTCAGAAATCTGTCTCGCTGTGCCCTGGCAGGGAAAAGTCACCAGCAGAGATTGATATTTGAATAAGTGTGTTATACAAAGACATACAATAAGGTGGAGAGAAATTTTACATAAAACAAAGGAGACTATGATGATATGAGAGAAAAGATGGCAACCATGGAATTAAGAGTAAAGATGGGTGGGAGTACTCAGGAAGCCTGGGACTTCTTATCTGGAAAATTTGGCAGTAGTTAAAGAACTTATGGCCTTGGTAGGGTGTAGAAACAATGTTGGTAAAAGGAAGCCATTGTGGTTGAATGATTTAGCACTGATTAAAATTCAGAGGAAGTGGGTGGGATATCAACGTTACATGCAGACAAGAGAAGGATGAGGCTTCTTGATTTAAGCGCAAGCTCGCAATCATGCAAAGAATGCATGTGTGAGAGCAGTTAAAGACGAACTGACAGACTCTGAAGGGGGGTGCGCTACGACAGATGCTGGAAAGCCAGAAATGGTTTATAGACTCTTCTCCAGGGTATTTACTAAAGAAACCTTAGAGTCAGTTCCAGACTGTGGTAAGAAGGACTATACATCTGAGCTTCAAGGTATCGATACACAGCAAGAAAATATTTCTGAAGTTGTTGCAAAATTTGGATACGCTGAACCCAGCTTGGCCTGATGCCATCCACCGTCGTGTTCTTAGAGAGTTAGCTTTGTTCCTAGCTGAGTCATTCACCATTATGTTCAGAATATCACTGAGCGATGGAGCTTTGTTACTTCAATGGAAGGTAGCGAACGTTATTCCACTGTTTGAAAAAGGGAAGAAAAGTTCACCAGGAAATTATCATCTTGTTGTCTTAACCAGTGTGCAATGAAAGGCGATGGAGAGAGTGATCAGAGACGCTACATTCGACCAATTGGATGCAAATAATTTACTCTCTTCTTGTCAACATGATATTGTTGCAAAACCTTCCTGTGTGACCAGCTTGCTTAGTATCCTGGACGATTGGACAAGGACTCTTAATGAAGGCATACCAATAGATGCAATGTATTTGGAGTTTTCAAAAGCAATTACTTCAGTACAGCAGGTTCGTCTACTTCAGAAACTTGAAGCTCATGGTATAAGTGGTGCAGTCATGCAGTGGATGAGTGATTTTCTGATTGGACTAAGAAAGAGAGTGGAAGTAAATTGGACGTTATCCGGTTGATAAAATAATTACAAGTGGAGTGCCCCAAGGCAGTGTATTAGGGCCAGTCTTAATTGCGATTTTTACAAACGACTTGCACGAAGTTGCAAGCAATCTCCGCAGCACGTATGCAGGTAAAACAAAAATTAATAAATCATTTATATCGCTCATAGAGAGTGATTCCCTTCCGAGGGATTTTGACAACTTAGGTGATGACACCAGGGTAAAACTCACAAGTACTGAAGTTAAAAAAGACCTAGGCGTCAGTATTGACAAAAACTGAAGTTTTCCTCTCATGTGGAGGTGCAAGTAAAGAAGGCCAACAGGACTTTAAGACTTATAAGACGATCTTATGGATGCTTCTATACAAACACTATGAGGCTACTGGTTAATGCACTTGTAAAATCACACATACAATTCGTTAGTATTGCATGGAGCCCTCGCTTTTAGAAAGATAAGAATCTTATTGAAGGTATACTCAGAAGAGCTACGCAGTGCATCTTCTATTTCCGAAAAAGTGAAATATGAAGATAGGCTGAGAACCATGAAACTGCCAAGTATGAGTTTTAGACGTAGATATAAGAGATTTATCATGTCATGAGTCTTTAGCTTTTTCCGAGCTACGTTTCGAGAGATACTTCTCCCATCGTCAGGCTCATTTACCAATCACTTAAGGTTCTCCTTAAGATGCCTACACAACCATGTGATTCTAAACGATTTACGTCTTCGTTGCCCAGTTACCACAAACAGATCAACTAAGCTGTTTTATTGTTGATTAAAGCCCAACGTGAGGTCAATTCGTAGTTAATCATTTACTACAATTTAATCAACAAAAACATTAAGGGAATATGAATAAGTTCTTACGCCCAGAGCGACTAGACACCGACCCAAACAGTGGAACAGCAGCGAAAGAATGGCTCCATTGGAAGCGTACGTTCGACAATTTTGTAGCTGTACTACCACAGGACGGTTTGGATAAACTTGTTATCTCGCTGAACGTCTTCCAACATATAGAGGATTGCACGGATTATAAAACATCAATTGAAGCACTCCATAATCTCTTCATCAAACCGAAAAACGAAGTATTTGTTCGTCATCTTTTAGCGACTAGAAAACAAACTCCAACGGAGACGCTTGATGAGTACTTACAAGCGCTGAAATCATTAAGCAAAGATTGTAATTTTTAAAGGGTGATAGCCATACAATACTGTGAAGAAAGCATAAGAGATGCCTTTATTGCTGGTTTGCAGTCAAACCTGATACGCCAAAGGCTATTGCAAAACAAAATACTTGACTTAAAAACCATGGTTGATCAAGCAATATCTCTCGAGTCGGCCATAGAGTTCTGAGTCATATTCGACTCCTAATACGCTAGTCAATGCTGCTATTCCTGTCAAGTCCTTAGAATCCACAGATAACCAGGCAGATAATCTTGCTTGTGCTGCTGCTGCTGAAACAATCTCTTTCAGTTGTTATTTCTGTGGAGACAGCAAACACCCAAGATCTAAGTGTCCTGCAAAGGATGCTACATGTGCAAAGTGTCAGAAAAAGGGTCACTATGCCAGAGTCTGTCAAAGCAAAGCTTCCTAAACAGCGCCCGTTCATCTTCCTGTTATAGCTACCACTCAATGTCCTGGGTCCTTACCCAAGTCAACAGCTCCAATCAAGTTGGGAACATTCACAGTACAGGCATTGTTTGACAGTGGCAGCACTGAGAGTTTTATACACCCAGATCCAGTAACGAAGGCTGGGCTGACGATACAACCAGCTAGAGGGGTTGTTTCTATGGCTTCTACTGCCTTGTCTGCCAACGTTACAGGTACTTGTTCCGCTAACCTAGAATACCAGAACCAGAAATACACAGATATCCTCCTTTCAGTCCTTCCTGGACTCTGTACTGAACTCATACTTGGCCTGGACTTCCAGTCAAACATGAAAGCGTTACATTTCAGTATGGGGGCTGCCAACCCCCATTGTCTGTTTGTGGCTTCAGCACCCTCAACATTGATCCAGCAGAACCTTTTGCTAATCTAACTGAGAATTGTCGCCCAATTGCATGCAAATCTCGTCGCTACAGAAACGATGACTTGAAGTTGGAAGGCTACTCAAAGAAGGAATCATAGAACCCAGCGACTCCCCTTGGAGAGCGCAAGTGGTTGTGACCAAAGATGACAATCACAAAAAAAGACTAGCTATCGACTACTCCCAAACTATTAACCGCTTCACTCAACTAGACGCCTTCCCACTTCCAAGGATGAATGACTTAGTAAACGACATAGCACAGTACCGAGTCTTCAGCACAATTGATCTTACAAGCACTTACAATCAGGTTTCTCTCAAAGACGAAGATAAACAATACACAGCCTTCGAAGCACGTGGCAATCTCTATCAGTTCACACGTCTCCCATTTGGCGTCACGAATGGGGTTGCTTGCTTTCAACGAGAAATGATGCAGCTCGTTGACCAGAACAATCTCAATACAGTTTTCCCTTACCTGGATAACATCACTATCTGTGGGAAGGACCAACAGGAGCATGACGCAAATCTGGAGCAATTTCTCGCTGCAGCCAAGAGGAAGAATATCTGTTACAATGACTCTAAGAGTGTATTTTAAACCGGGAGACTTCCCGGAGAAGAGGGTATCATTCGTCCGGACCCTGAAAGGCTAAGCCCTCTCCGCAACTTACCTGTACCTAACCACTCGAAATCACTCAACAGGTGCCTTGAATTGTTCTTTTACTATTCGCAGTGGATACCAGAGTTCTCTGACTGCATAAAGCCACTAACAAACGCCAAGACGTTTCCTCTATCACCTGAAACTGTTACTACGTTAAACAATTTAAAGAAAGGAATCGAGGAAGCTTTCGTGGCCTTTATCGATGAAGCGTTACCATTCGAAGTTGAAACTGATGGGTCTGACGTAGCCCTTGCAGCCACACTCAGTCAAGATGGCAGACCGGTCGCTTTCCTCTCCCGCTCACTACAAGGAAGTGAACTTAGGCATGCTGCTAAAGAAAAGGAAGCACAGGTTATCATTGAAGCTCTCAGGCATTGGATGCATTTTCTGACGGGACGACACTTCACTCTGAAGACCGACCAAAAACCGATATCTTACATGTTTGACCAACGCAACCGTGGAAAGATAAAAAATGACAAAATTATGCGTTGGAGACTTGAACTAGCATGTTATTGCTTTGATATCATATACCGCCCAGGAAAGGAGAACGTCCTCCCTGATACATTGTCTAGAGCAAGCTGTGCTTCCACACCTCAAGATTCTCTGTACAATCTTCACGAGGCACTATGCTACCCTGGGGTTACCAGGCTCAATCACTTTGTCCGTAGTAAAAACTTACCTTATTCATTGCATGAGGTAAAGCGTGTCACAAACCACTGTCAAGTTTGTGCTGAATCTAAGCCTCGTTATCACAAACCAGAGGAGGCCCCACTCATTAAAACGACTCAACCCTTCGAAAGAATCAATATAGAGTTGAAGTGTCCATTGCCTAGCAACAATGAAAACAAGTATTTCCTGAACATAGTAGACGAATACTCCAGGTTCCCGTTTGTTTTCCCTTGCTCAGATATATCAACGTCTACAGTAATCAATTGCTTAACTACACTATTCTCCCTGTGGGGCATGCCAGCGTATGTTCATTCTGACCGGGGTTCATCCTTCATGAGTCATGAACTGCAAGCTTTCTTAAAGGAAAAGGGTATTGCAACAAGTCGAACAACAAGCTACAACCCTGCAGGAAATGGTCAGGTGGAACGATATAACTGTATTGTATGGAAGGCTGTTGAAACATCTTTGAAATCTAAGAATCTACACAGCAAATATTGGCAGGTTGTTCTACCAGATGCCCTCCATTCTATCCACTCATTACTTTGTACTGCCACAAACGAGACTCCTCATGAGCGCTTCTTCAAGTTTGCTAGACGATCCTCTTATGGTGCGTCGATTCCTACTTGGATGGCAGAGCCAGGTGTAGTACTCCTCAAGCGTCATGTTTGCACAAATAAGACTGATCCATTAGTCGACGAGGTGGAACTTCTCCAAGCAAACCCATACTATGCCTTCGCACGCTATCAGGGTGGCAGAGAGACAAGAGTATCAACGAAATATCTTGCTCCCAAATCTCCATGTACAACTCATGTTCAGATCCAGCGTCACGACAATGTGTCTGAAACCACAAGTGAAAGTCTTCCTGCACCACAAGAGGTACCAACAGCCATAGACCAAACTAGCATACCTACTAATGCTGAACACAACACTGCAAGGCACTCTGAGAGAATCAGGCGTCCAGTAGATAGGCGTGATTTTTAAAGGACAGGGTGAATGTTGTAATAGACGATCTTCACTACAATTGACATTTAATAGGACATTATATAGATTTCGTGTTCCCTGTGGACTATATCAAATGTCAAATACGCCTTCCGTCGTTTGTCGACATTGCGCTAAATTCCATATATTTAAGAGTTTGTAGGATCAGTTTTTCCTCATCTTCCTCCATCTTATACATCTTATATATATGTATGTATGTATACAGCACATATTAGTACTAGTAATTGAGGTGCTGTGGTTTAATGGTTAATGTAAATGCACTGTAACCAAGAGGTTCTGGGTTCAATTCCCTGAGTGGACGACTTTGAAACTTCACAAAAGAAAAACCCATTGGTTGGCATCAGGAAAGGCATTAGGCCAAGAAAATCCTCACTGCCAAATCCAAGTCAGTCCCTATGAAGGGCACCATCTGAGCCCAGTTACTGGTTAAAGTGATGATAAAATAAAAAAAAATTAGCACTAGTTTTTGTGCCACACGTTCATATACCAGAGTTTCAAAAGGAAGTAATTTCCTTCACATCTTGGTTATGAATAACAACATGAACCATAATCACTTCAAATGTTTTGCTTCATTGCATAGTTCAATTTATTTTTTGATTGTAAGCCTTTGTCTCTGTAGCAGACCAACATTATTCCCCAGACAATTGCCCCAACAGTTATTGTCATTACTAATGCAGCCTGTGTTTAGCACAGGGTTTAAGGCTTAAACCAAATCTGAGCCTAGTTAGAATTTATTTTTGGATTTTAGGCCTCTATTGTTTAAGAGAAGCCTGAAGCACTGTCATTTTAAGCCATTGGTTGCAAAGTTCCACTTTTGAGCCTTTTACCATGACTGGCCTGAGACTTCTTTTCTTTGAACAATAGGCTTTCTTATTTTTGAAAACAGGTCATTATGACTGCATATTTGTACTCCTAGATGGTACTTGAATGCTGAAATAATAGAATAGCATCACCCATGTTCAATGTAGGTTGTTTCAGTACCCTGACACTAAATTTGAGCTTTCCACATGTGAAGCAGGTATCGTTAGAAGAAGAGCCCTGTGATAATATGAAAACTTGATGTATTGTCTCAGAGTCATAAAAATGTCAAAATTACCTTGTAACATATTTTTAAAGTTGATGGTTTGGTTTGTAATCAAATTATTTCCCCTAAGGAAATTTAAAAGAAACATCTCTTTTTTCATCTATGCCCAATATATATTCATGTGGTAAGACTTGACTAAGTCTCTATTAACCAGCCATGGGACATAGTTAATCATCATGACATTTTATGAGGCAGTGGTAAATAATTTATTGTATGTTATGCTCCAGAGCTTTGTTAGGGATGCATTCAAATTTTTTCCACATCATGAAGCCATTCCAGTCACTTAAGTATGTACAAATTACCTTGGAAAAGCTGCTTATAGAATTCAAAGTAAAACAAATAGAAGTAAATAAAAGCTTTATTTTTTTCATTTGCAATATGTGTTAGGAAACTATTTCAAATTTAAGGTTTAGCCATGGCCCTAATTCTGTTTTACTGCAAGCAGTATCTGAAACCCTTTTCGTCAGATGGTGTACAGAGCCTGAATGAATTAGTACATGTACCTTATAAACTCCTTGGTAGGCCATAAATACATCCTGTAAACCAGGCTTTAGAAATTTTCTTACTTTTCAAGGGCTGTATTTTTAGTGCACTTTGAAATTTTTATGCTTTAAGAAGCAATGATGAATGAAAAGGGGATGGGGCAGGGGAGTGAGAGGGTTTGAACTCTTACTTTTCATGAAAATTGCTCTCATGATTTGTCCCTGATGCAGAAAAATTTGTACTATCAGAGCAATACATATATGTATCCCCCCCCCCACCTTTTTCAGAGAGTCTCGGCAGTAATGAAGACCTGACATAGTACAAAATGGGCAAGGACATTGTCACAAAAATGTGTACTTCTGCAGTGCTGTACATGTCACTAGTCTGAAGGAGTTGCTTGATACATACATTCAGCATTTAGTAACTTTTATAATCTTTGAAACATAAATATTAAGAGCAACCC
Organism: Morbakka virulenta; assembly: GCA_003991215.1. NCBI lineage: Eukaryota > Metazoa > Cnidaria > Cubozoa > Carybdeida > Carukiidae > Morbakka > Morbakka virulenta. The sequence continues at coordinate 115,192 of RDPX01000665.1, forward strand.
TGATTACTCGTAATTGATAAATAAGCACAATTTAAATGGTTATTGAAAAATCTGCAGCTAACAGATGTTGATGAGAGGAAATTGGTATGGGGTCAAGTATCAGTTATGAAAATAATGTTTAGAAATACCAAATGTGAGCTATCAGCTACTGAAGTACATAGATCTGTGATGCAGTTCTTCACATCATATAAGCCTTGGACTCAGCAGAAAGAAAATCAGGGGTGTTGGGTACGAACTTGTAGAGGGACCACAATCAAACAATTTTCCGACTAGGACCTATGATGGCCCCCTGCCTGTGGCTGTGATGCTGCTGGAAAAAAAGCCAAAAAACGGAACAAGAACAACTGTAATGAGGGATGGGAAGGAATAAAACAGTCATAATGTAATATTAGTGTAATAGGTCAAATTTAATGTTGGTAGCTGGAACCTGTACTTTTGTGCATTCAATGCTTGAAAATCCTGTCATCTATTTATTTACTTATATTTGTTGTTATTTTCATTATTCGTTTCATTATAAATATCACTTAAAAACCCATTAAAATACATACTCAGATCTTTTGGAATGTACCTATTTTTAGTGGTTTGTAACAGTATTACTAAGAAACTGATCATAATTGAAAAGTTAAAAAAATGTGCAATCTACACACTCTGTGCTTGTGATATTCAAAATATGATTGGTAAGGGATCATTTACATATGACACATATGATGTAAACAAGGAGGGGGCAGGGGGTCATCAAAATTGATTATGCTTGATGGGGCCATTCACATATTATGTCACACTAATTTTGGCATTTTTGGACACCCACCCAGCCCCTGTCACACTTTGTCACAAATTCAGAACTACCCCCACCCCATGTGTGACATCACATGAATTTTTGTATGATATTTTTCTGCTTTTGTAATAATGTGTCTACTATGTTCACATTTTTCTACATCTTCTGTCTCTCTCTGTCTCTCCCTATATCAGGTCTTATCTGAAAACAAAGATTGGGGGCAAGTGCAAGCATATGATTTGGACATATACAATTGTATAAATAAAAACCACCATAAATACAATCATATGATGAACTTAGAAACTCTGTCACAAAATGTTCTTAAACTATGAAGCAGTCTCATCATTATCATCCCAAGGATTTGATGACATATATTCAGAAATGCCAATCACTGGAGTGCCAGGCTGGACTGAAATTTCAACAGGAATGTCAATTCCTTCAATGTCTAAGTCGTCTTCATCAACCCATTCTAGTTCTGAATTTTGGAGGATTTGACACATGAACTCTCACTGCCTCCTTGCAGCCACTCGCTTGGGTCACAACTTTGGTGTTGTTATGGGGCTATGGATTGTTGCTTCAAGACAGGGATTTCCATGGTTTTTTAGTGATTTCACAGAGGTAAAGTAGCCCCCACAGGACAGGTTCTCTTGCCAATGACATCTTGAACTGAAGGGCAAGCATAGTCATAAACATAGTTCTTGGGAACGCCCATCTGTGTTTTGCCTTGGGACTTAATTACAAATATAGAAGGAAAGCTACCTCCTTCTTTAATCTGCAGCCATTTGCTTGTTTGTAAAAGTGGCAATGGGCCACTTAAAAATCTCTCAGGTAGCACTTTCAAAAGAGAACTTTTAAAAATTGAGCAGCAGGCAGGATTAAGGCATTTCACAATCTGCAGAAAGCTCTGACATCCTTTTGCATCCAATTTGCTGGTTTGTCATTAACATTCCATCCCAAGCCCTCCTTGATAAAACTTGCAGTTACAGGATGGCCATCTATAATATTGTCTTTCGGAGTTCAGCTAACACTACCCCAGCTTTCTCAAAATTTCTGAGCTCCAAATCAGCGTCCACTGTCTTTCCTTGTGAGTCAAGGTGGTTGCCATAGCTATCATGTGGCAGCACAACACCAGAGAGCATTTTACTTAAGGGTGCCATCCATCTTTCAACCCTGTTGAAAGCACTCCTTCCTGGTGCATTAGTTGCCATGAACAAGGCATCTAAATTCTCTGAGCAGGACTGTTCAACTGCACATTTGATTGTTTTTGGATAGCGGGGATTTTCACCTGGCCCCCCATCACGTGATAATTCTGACAGGCTTTAGTACTCCCTCTTGTTTTTTTAGGATGGGGTCAGATGGTTTGATATTCTTCAGATGTTGCAAATTTCTTAAGTGTTCCAGAGCAGTGCCAGTTGAGTGTTTTGCACTCCTGATGGTGATGTAAGTTGGACCAGAATAAGAAATTGCCTGGGGATTGCCAAAGTCATTTTTGATGACAATGCCAGCACAATCTGCAGGAATAAGCTTGTGTTGAGGAGCTTGCACAAAATTGTGGTCTGGCAGTTTTACTTTGTATTCTAAATGCATGACCATTGGGTTTGTTTGGACGCTGCTGTGATTCCTAATGGTTCTCGTGCTTTGGCATCAATGCTCGGAAAAGATACTTCATCAGGTCCCAGAAGAGAAGATAATTCCTCCAGTGCACAAATGGATGCAGTACAAAAGTCTTTATCCTGATGCCCATGATAAAGTCACTTTGAGGCCGGCAAAGTTTAACTGGGACAGTTTCTATGTGCCTTTTTCCTTCCTTTGAATTCCACCTCCTGGGCAGTAAATGAAGGTACACACAACTGCGGCTCAAATGGAAACCAATGTTTTGTAGCTCAAGTGTAAGTTCATCTAATGGTTTTACAGTTCTGATTTTTTCTGATCTCCTTCTCTCATCTGCTCCACATCCATATGTGGCAATGTCAACAATGGCACTTAAGAGACCTGGTTGTTTGTCAACAGCAGATGGTCATCCTGGGGCGTTGGAAAACTTTATTTGCAACATCAGGATTGTCCTCAAGTACTTCAGGCGGTCGTTTTTTAGATCTATCCCTGCATTTCCTTTGGCGTACTTGTGCTTCTTGCATCCGTTTCAGTGATTTTGAAATATCTGTTAGTTCAGCCACTTTTTGTTGAAGATTCTTCATGTTGTCAGAAGTCCACAGACCAGTTGATTTCAATGCTTTAAGACAATGAATTTCTTCATTCAACTGAACTATTCTGACCTTTTTAGCAGCTTGTGCTGGTGTGTCTTTATCTATATTTTACTGTAGAAATTGCATATAAAGGACCATTAACACAAATAAACAGAAAATACAGTTTGATTGACCATGCTACAATCAACAGCCGGTATGTGAAAGAAATACAATAGCTGAAATTAGCAAAAAACAGCAGAGCATATTGAATATTTTGTTTAATTTCAAAATTAACCTAGTTTAATTAGCATATGCCTCTCACCAAAGTAAGTAAGTAAGTTTTTATTTGCCACAAACATAAAATGAAAAATGTTTACAAATGTTTAAAAAAAAGAAAGGCCTAGAAAGTCAATAAATTACAATTTAAAGTTAATTTACAAACTTTTGTATAAATTAATACTAAAAAGAATATTGCATAAAAATATTACAATTTGAGTTAAAATAAAAATAATGACAGGTCACCCCTAATTGAAGTGGCAGGGATAACATTAAAAGGTCAAACTGACCTTATTTCCATAATGGTCACCGGATAAAGAAG
>RDPX01000665.1:131344-141546 GCA_003991215.1 Morbakka virulenta
ATAGCTGAAAGGGACTTTTCCTACTTTATCAGAAAATGTCAATGAGGACTGCTGTAGAAACCACTGAAAAATAGATGACGAAGAAGCAGTCAACATAGCTGAAGGCGACTTTTACTACTTTATCAGTGTAAAAATGTTCCTCTTAGTGGGGCAATTCCGCAAGGAAAAGCAATCGTATACGAAAAAAGGATTAACAATCAGGGATTGAACGCCAGTAGTAGACGGTTAGAAAGATTAAAGAAAAGACAAAGTATCTTATGCGAAAAAATCTGTTGGGAGGTAGCCAATGTTTCTTAAAAGACGGTTGGATCAGCTCGAAGCAATGCTAACAAATTTGTAGTTACTTGAGGTGAAAGCTAAAAATGAGGGAAACGGAAAATCAAAGGAACAGATAACAGTACTTTTCACTGCAGACCTGACGGGGAATGAAACTGAAACCACAACGCTTCAGCCAGCCAGCCAGCCTACCTTTCTATCCATATTTATCAGTATCTAAGTAATTATTAGCTATAGACACTCCTCAATAATAAAAGAATATTGTAACTATCATATGGTTAACGACAAAAAATTCAAGAAAACTTAGTTTTTTAAGTTTTGTTGAATTTTTTTCACCATATCCATATCAATATATATATATATATATATATATATATATATATATCCCATCAACAGATGAATAAATATAATTGCGGAGTGCTCAAAATTTACTAAAATAGAGCCAATCTAAGTTAAAATTATATATATATAATATGTCTAATAACAAGGAGGCAAAGAACATTGAAAATTCTATTCAGAGTCATTTGTGCAAGTAGAAACAACAAACTGGTTTATTATTTGCACGGCAGTTTTTTAAGCTGACAAAAGGTCATGAAAAAAAATATTGATAAGCCTAAATATCAAAACCTTAACCACTGTACATCGAGCAAATCATAATTTTTTGTACAAAACAATTGACTGTCGTACGCGCCCATCACTTAAATAAAATCAACTTGAGAAAAGTATTATAGAACCATTTAAAAATGGAGAATGAAGAGTATTCTGCAACTATTAATAATAAAGACTCATATAATGCAGAGAATCCAAGAACCATTTAGAAAATGGTTGTAAAATACTCTTCCTTGTTTTCTTACATTCATTTCACTTATCTGACCTGACAGGTTCTAGTATTGCAACGTTCTTTCACCTAATTACAAATTAAAATTTAGGTTGCTGAAACAGCATACCAATTGTGCTGTTACGACATGCATTTCAAAGTATACAGTGTATTAACTGGATGACAAAAGATGACCTATTTTACAATAAGTTCTTAAATAAGTCTATATTTTTTAATGTCTTTATGTAGCAATTTATGTATTCAAAAAATGAAGAAAAATGAATTGAAATAATACATCAGGTAAAATCGAATAATGCACGATAAAAGTCAATCAATTAGTCTGCCCTCAATTAAAACAATCGTGTTACATTCACAATAAATAAAAAGTTATAAACACCGCTCGCTGTTTCCATCGTCTGAAACAGCAGCTACAAATTTGCTAAAACTGAAAAGTTAGATGTGATTTATGCAAGCTGACAGATGGCTGTTACCTGGGAGGGCCACTTTCTCTTATTCGCCCTAGCACATAGAAGAATAAAATGGAATTTGAAGTTGTAGTCCCGTCTAACCCTACCTTTTACAAATGTTATGCCGACAGCATAATTATCAGACGTAAAAGGAATGTAACTGGCTGTCTATTCTAAGCCATCAATGACCAACTACCTAAGATCAACTTAACAATGGAAAGTTCTTGGACACTAAGCTGCGTATCTACCGACTTTCTGGAAATTCAACGTACCAAAACGATGCAAAGGAACACGGTAGATGCAGATCTCAACTGGGCACATAGAAAACCATCCATATTTTTCTAACGAAAAAAAATAATTTTCAAAATCGAATAATATTGCAATAAAAAAACGTCTGTACATTCACGCTGCTAGCCCCAATTCCTTCTCACTAAATTAAACAAGTGGATTCAGTACGTACAAGGTTGCATTCCCATCAATTATCTTAAACACCCAGTTTTCATATCTAATCCCCAAGTAAAATAAGTGATTAAGTACGACTCGATACTATAAATAAAATTCGGCTACAAAAATGTTCGTAAAACAATGAAAGACTTGTGACAAATTAAGAGATTGATGCTGTGTCTGTTTCATGGATATTGTGCTATCTTAGCGTCACTAGCACTTTGTCAGCAACCGGCGGGTTCACCTAACAAAACATTGATTCCCTTCTATCTCTTGTTCTCAGCTATATCTTCAAAACCAATATTATTCTCCATTCATGTAAACGCACGTACAAACATCTATGTCAATAAAGAAGTATTTAAGAGTTGAATGCCTATGAGAAGAGAGGTGTGAATTTTGTATTGACTTAAATGCTTATTTCACCTGTTACTTAAAAATTATACAGCTTATATTTGTAATTGTTGTTGAGAACTCAGCTTCAATGCCAACAAATGATGGGACTCAATACTGTAATACTCATGATTACAAGTCTGAATTTATTCCTAGTTTATGTCATCTTTTTTTTCCCCTTCAGTTTCAATTTCTTAAGTTTGGATTCCTTTAAGTTGTACGACTTTTTTAGCGTCAACTGGAATCCAGATCTGATCTTTCCTTGGTGTATACCTGCACGATTTTTTAACTCACCCTATTTTCCGTATCCTTTAAACGAAATAAAGTTTTGTTTTTAGAAATCGCGTTCCTAAATAGAGATTATTACCCACATTATGGGTCCAACCCCCAAAGAGTCCTTCAATTTTCGTATACAAATTTTGGTTAACATCTTGTGTAGGTTTATTTGCTCCAAATGCATCTTAAGCTATGTATTACTTTTCCTTGGTCCAATACACGAGGCCTGTCACAGTAGTTGATTATGTTGATATGATAATTTTCCTGTCATTGAAAGAAGCAAAACAACAACAACAATACGGCTATTTTAGAAATGATATAGGTAGAAAAAGGGTGTACAACATCCCTTTCCTCTCCTGAAAGCAACGCATCAGGTCTCAGCCAAATTGTCAATCCGCGATAACATAAAAGCCAGTCGCGTGAGGGAGTCACCTTAGACATTTCTTATCATACAGTCTAAAAAACGTAATAAAAACAAATCTTGAATGGCTCCGCATGTATCACCAAGTGTCAGTTCAAATAGATTATTTCTCTCCCCATACTTAGAAGGAAAATATTACTACCCAGCAGCCATAAAACAGACCAGAAATATTCCTTTTCTTTGACCATATCCGACTGGTGTCTTTCTTTAGTTCTCAGCTGCAAAACAACAAAAAGAAAACAAAAAATAAATTCTCAGCCAGAAAAGAAGAATGAAAAGAAAATTCATTAACAAACATTTAACGGGAACTATTTGTAAATCACAAAGGACAAGAAATGCGGATGATAAGCTGCTCCAAACCAATTTACCTACTATGACAATGTGCAAAATTTTACCACCCTACAGCCCCAAATTTTCATCCAGGTCATTCTTTTTAAATCGAAGTTCATTTTGACTGTCTCAGTGTTTCTCCAGCTCTCAATTGTTGGTCAAAACAGTTCGAATGCAAGGCACACTTATTTCCCATTCATGGAGTTATGAACAGTAATCCTGATACTGCTTTTCACAAAGGACGGTCAATTTCTATTTCTTAACGGCACGTGTCGGGTAAAAAACACTGTCATTTAATTTCTGCTTCATTGAACAGTATTACATTGCCTCTAAAATCCACTAACACTCAATGGACAGCAGTGCATTATTCCCACCAACACCTGCTTTGCTTGGCAAAACCCTAACCCCAAACGTAAAAAGAGTTTTGAAATGGCTGCCTGTATACCCGACAATATATATTTGCCTGTTCCAGGTGGTTTGAATCAAGCATTGTTGGTAACTATGTACCTTGACGAACTCGCATTTTCAGGGCAAGTGGCCAAAGTTCTTTCGTACTTTCATGCATTCTCACAAAGGTTAACCTATATATCTAAGGCAATACGTCAAAGTAAGTTAAAAATTAACAAATACCTACCTAAGTAATTGGTGACGAAGTAATCATGGTAATACATCATAATCGCAACAGGCTGACCAAGGATTAATGATAACCAGACCCCTGCATTACCATAGTTACCAGAAAGAAATTTGGCAACGAAAATGGAGAAAGGTACTTGTCCCAACATTCCAATGAAAGCCCATAGACGAAGCATTCGAAGAGGCACACTCACAAGAAACTAAAACAAAACAAAAAAGACACAAAGGACAATTTGAAAACAGATGCGACATGGGTTTCATGTCAAAAACAGAATGTTAACGGCCTCCCCTGTCCAATATTTCGTCCCATCTTTCATCAAGTTACAACATACGAAGAAGAATAAAGTAGAATTTTGGTTTTTGTCTGGCTGTGCATCGTTATACAAGCCATAAAAGGCTGTAGGTGGGGTTCACAAACTGGTCACTTTAAGTGACTGACAACCTCGAATAATAAAACATATATTTGTGTTTGTATTTGATTACACTTTCTCCTCACAGTTAACATAAAATGTGTTTAAGGTTAATATTTTTCTTTACCATTACAAACCTGTTTCTACAGGGTATTTTTTCAGCATTTTAACTACACTGCATTAGACCTCTGAAAATAAACATATTAGCTATAATTATAACTGAAAAGTCGACGCTTAGTGGTTAGTGCAGTTGCACTGTAACCACGAGGTTCTGGGTTCGATGCCCCGGGGCAGCAAAAAGACTTTAAAACTTTTCAAAGAAAAAGTCACTGGTTGGCGTCAGGAAGGGGATCGGGCCAAGACATTCTTCACTATCACAACCATGTCTCTTTGAATGGCATCGTCTGAGCCCAGTTACTGGAGAAAATGACGTCAAAAAAGCAATCATTATCATTACTACCATCATCATCATCATCATGTTTGTCATCGTTGTCCAGCTCGTTAAGAACTGACTGGACCATGCTATTCATCATCATCATCATCATCATCATCATCATCATGTTTGTCATCGTTGTCCAGCTCGTTAAGAACTGACTCGACCATGCTATTCATCATCATCATCATCATCATCATCATCATCATCATGTTTGTCATTGTTGTCCAGCTCGTTAAGAACTGACTCGACCATGCTATTCATCATCATCATCATCATCATCATCATCATCATCATCATCATGTTTGTCATCGTTGTCCAGCTCGTTAAGAACTGACTCGACCATGCTATTCATCATCGTCAATCATCATCATCATCATCATGTTTGTCATCGTTGTCCAGCTCGTTAAGAACTGACTTGACCATGCTATTCATCATCATCATCATCATCATCATCATCATCATCATGTTTGTCATCGTTGTCCAGCTCGTTAAGAACTGACTCGACCATGCTATTCATCATCGTCAATCATTCCTCTTAAAAAAATTGGTTGGTTGGTTCCAGGTATCTGCACAAAGTTGGACCTTGTAATTTTTAACTGGACGACTCATGTACTCATGGTGTCCAAAGAAAACGTTCACTATGAAGCTTCTGTTCGGCTCTGAAATAATGTCCAGAGAAGCGTAAATGACATGTTTTTCAGGTTTATAAGGTCAGAAGGATATTTTCATAGAGTTGTTTTGTAAGATTGTTGTACCAGGTTATACGTAAAACTGCCTGTAACGTGCAGGTGTAAATTAGGTCTTTCAATAATATTCCTAGTGGATCATAATCCTTTTTTAGATAACCTGCTGTCTGTCTTGTTGCTATTTCAAAATTTGGTTTAAATGATTTTGTTCAATTCCATGTTGATTTCCAAACGTCATTTGCAAGGTTAGAAATGCTAGTGATTTCTTTCACCTGGCTTCATTTTCTGACGGATTGAGTTTCTCAAGATGTGATTGAGGTCTTCTTTGCTTAATTTCCATTGAGGTGTGTCTTTATCATCAAGAACACAGCCCGCATATACCAGTGACTTCCCGGTGGATTTTTTCCTTTACAAGCACGCTGCTATATCTCCCGAACAAGAACTGTTAATATTTTAAATATCTGCTACTGGTTTAAAAGACTATATCAGGTTGGGATTCATAATTCTGTATTTTTTGAGGAAATGATATTCACACAGCAAAAAACGGTCCATCATCAAAATGATTTTATCCATATTAGAACTGCAGAATCAAAAGTTGATTTCTTGCAAACCAGTTCTACATGTAATAAGAAAATTCTGGTGAAAAGCGGCACCAATGACTTGTCTTGATCAACAATTGCCTGATAAAAACAAACAACAAATTTCACATGAATTGTACTGTTACGCAGTTAAGATGCAATTATACGTGGACTACACATATCACAGCATCAGGGTGATTTTTACACCAAATGGGCATAATGCAATTCAGCAAATGTTTTCAAAAAGCGCTACCAATTAATACTTCCCTACGATGCTTTTCTATCCATATAACTTGATCATCCATTTTGCCTACCATTCAATAAGTTTATTACTCTTTAACTGAGAAATACTAAACTCTCTTTGGTTATTTTCTACAATACTAAAAGCTTCACACAGCAAAGGTCAGTCAGATCAGACGGTTACCTTATTTGGTAAAGATAATGTTCTTGGCGATTAATCTTAACCAAATTTAATTTCATATATAAAACGATAATCAATTTTACCGAATTTTAAACATTTATATTCACCAAATTTCAATTTACGCATAAAACGATTTTATGATTTTATGATATTTTTTTTTCACAAAATGTTACTATTTCACACACACACACACACACACACACACACACACACACACACACACACACACACACACACATATATATATATATATAAATGTAAATGTGTGCGTGTGTGTGTATGTAAAATGAGATAATTACCATGTGTACATATTTACATATTATAGTTATTATCTTTAAAATTATACGTGATAGAAAAAATCCCCACCAAAATATGTCTGAAGTCAAATTTAAGGATGGTCACCAAAAATTGCTCATAATATACCAACTGTACTGTGGAAAGTCGAAAGAAAATGTTTAACGTTCAAAAGAGTCGTATGGGGGCATTTTGAAAATAAAATTAAGTGAAAATATGTATGCACTAAACTGGGATCCAAACGGTGCCTTTGGTTACATTAGTAATGTTCTCTGCCTATTGAACTATCATTACTTGATTTGAGCCAGATTATTCCTGCAACCATAATTTTCACTCAGATGCATCATTCTTTCTTTTGACCCTATCGTTGGGCATCTCTAATGTAATCGTACATTATATAATATATAAAAATTCTTACCTCATGAAAAAACGCACTAAGGAAGAACACAGCAACTGCTGCTGTTATGCGAGAATAACCAACTCGCAACATTGGCTTGTACAAATGCCTAGTTGAGAAGACAGGTAAGGAAATTGTAACTTAACATAGCGTAAAATTAAAAGCAAATAATTTATTTACAATTAACTAATTTTTATGTGCTAATAGATTTTCAGAATTGTTCCAGAAAAATTTGAATAAAACTTACAAATGGTTTTTGAATCCTTTCTAGCTTCTTTTGCTATCATTTCCAAGATCCATTAAGGATTATTTCCGAGGTATTTAAAAAACCGTTTTATCAACCATATATACATCATTTTTCAACTATGTAACAATCATTATCTGTGGTTCTTAAATCACTTAACAGTGGTTTTATATTCATTTTAGAATGCTTTTAGAATTATTACTGAAACACAAAAAATGGTTTCAAAATTAGTATAGAAATTGGATTGATTACAAAGTTGAGTTACTACCATATCACTTGAAAATGACTTAACGATTGTTCTACAAATATTACACTGTCATACAGGAATGCTTTTAGAATCAATTTAGAATTTCTAAATGGTTTCACAATGGTTTCAGAGATACTTCAGAAAGATTTCATTTCTTAAGTGTCATGTATTTGAAAATGGCTTCAGAATGATTTCAGTAGTTGCAGAAAAATGTTGGACCTACAAAAAAAATGTTATTTCCAGACCGCTTTGGACTACATGCTTGTCTGGTTACGTATAGAGACACTCAGTGGCATCATTAGACATGTAAAAATCATAATCACATGTCTATTTACATAGGATATTTTTATTAAAATCCTATTGTCAGCTGACAATGCCAAAAGATATCTATTTTCTGTTGGAGACAACAATTGATAGGAGAACGCCTCTGCAGGGGCAATTTAAAGACATTTGAAAGAACTTCTTAAAGTATTGACAAATTGATTCTTAACCTGCAGAAAATACCATACTTTATTCTAAGAATAACTGCAGAAAAACTGCAATTACACAATTAAGTAAAGTAATAATCGATACCACTTGCACACGAGATTCACAAGACCTAGAACAATTGTTTATTTTCCTACTGTTGCTCTCGCCTTCTTTCATCCTCTCTTTGTCTCCTCTTTCTTCCTATCTTTCTTCCTGTCTTTCTTCATTCTTTATCAATGTCCTCGGAAATGCTATTCATAATCTTTGTCTTGGCATTATCGCTGAGAGAAAAATGAGTGGCATTTCCTCTCATTGGCATAAATTCCACCAGCATAATTGAAAAGTTGCATAAACACACTTCAAGGCATACTGCTCCAGGCAAATGGAAAATTGACTTTCCGCCAATGTACCCAGACAAAGGTCATCAATTTTTGTGGACAATATCCTCAGGTGCCAGTAACCAACTCTCACTGAAAAAAATTATATTTACCGATGGGCCCATCTGTGTATTGGAATGTTCCAGTTTTGCCAAAAGTAATCAACGGTGTTTGCATTCCTGTAAAAAAACATTAAAAAAACCATTAAAATAAATATTAATGAAAAATATGTTCAATTAAACAAAGTCAGTGTTTTAACCAACTAAAATGTGAGAAATCAAAATGGACTGTCAGTTTCGCAATGCTTCTATTCTACTACAGCCAATCCCTTTGCATACTGTTTTGCCTTTGTTAACATATACTACCCATACAATGGGTCTGACTATAGTGTATCAGTCATCATCACCATCATCATCATATTCGGTTTAACGTCCGTTTTACACGCTAGCATGTGTTGGACGCTTTCTTGAAATCGACTTCCAAGTTATCTTATCCATCACCAGGTCTCTGCTGACACCTTTTTGTTTGAGATCCATCCTTATCACTTCCTTCCATGTTTTCTTCGGTCTTCCTCTGCCAGTGGTTCCTGTCACCTTGATTGTTATGCATCTACTTGCCCAAGCATTAGTATTAGTATCAGCATTAGTGGCATTAGTGACATTAGTAAATCGATGACCCAAGCATACTACTAACTCTAGCTTGTCACGTATGCTTGTATGTCACTCACTGTATTACCTAACTGTTCGGGAGCCCTGACGGACTTTCCGAATGCTATTAAAATGAGCAAATCGTGAGAAATTAGACGTGTGGCCCACTCCTAATTTGATGACAAATACGGGATAATGTCAATCTATACAAATTTTAGGTACTCCTGTCCTTACGATTTATAACAACTTATACCTTGATACTATCAAGGTATAAAATAAGTCGTCGAAAAATAAGTAGATCAAAGACAAACCGTGTGTGTATCAACAAGAAGGTGGATTCTCCTCAAATAACGACAGATGTGGATTACAATGACCTGCGAAGTTTTAAAGGTCATGCATGTGATAGCTGATTCTAGGCTAGTTCGCTAAGCAAAATCTAAAAATCATACTCATTTTGTCCAATCAGGTCAAGTTTTTGAGATACGAGGTTGTAAAAGAAATGTTATTAACGTCCTTTAGTCCTATTTATTACCTTTAATTTTGATTTAAGTGCTTCACAAAAAGCATGAATTTTATCTAACGAACTTCAAAAAATAAAGATTGTACATTACACAAAAGCTAATCATGAATGAAGAGCCCTTTTAGTGACTTTCTCTTGTGTTGAGTAGTCACCACATCTCGTTTCAAACAACAACAGTAGTCCGCAAGAAAGTTCACATCCAGCCGGCCAAGGTAGCATGACAAGAATGCCCCGATGGAAAAGCCCTCCCTGTTCCTCACTTAAATCTCCACAGTTCTGAGGGAAATAGTCCAAGTGGTACCCTAGAAAGTGCATTTTGACTATCATGCCACCCCCTGCTTCTTGAAAGTTCTTCAGGAGTTCATCGACTTCCTTCTCTTATTCTGCACTCTGCTTTTTCCAAGAAAGGTTGTAATTACTGAC
>RDPX01000666.1:0-19795 GCA_003991215.1 Morbakka virulenta
AAACGAAGAGCTTTTGCTTAGGACAGTTGCGGAAATGCAAAAAACAATATTAATAGATAGCGAAACAATAATTCGAAAGGTGTTTTCAGGAAAAATACAAGATATTGATTGATATAAATAAGCACGTTATGAATAGAGTTTTGTTTATTTAGTTTTAGATTTTTTTCTTTTCTTTTTGTTGTTGTTGTTGTTGTTACATAATCAGATTCAAAATTTCCCTTGCACTGAGTAAGGCTGTCTCTTAGGTTTGAGAATGGTTGTTTCATGTATCAGAACATGTTTTGTACTTTTAACTGGCAATATTTGGTAGTTATGTATTATGGCTTGTACCAAAGCTTTATTCATTCAAAATAATAACAATAAATGTCCTGGGTATTGACATTAAACTGCATCCCGTTGTGGAGTTTCGACGTGGACGAATGAGGTTACCCTTTGCCAAAACTACCTCCAGGTCACCCTTAGGCAAGGTGTAGCACCTGTTAGCCTACCCCGAGACCTTCGAAGCTCCGGGTTGGCATCCGGCGGGGTTAAGTCTGTCCGCGTGGTCTTGAAGTACCAGTTGGCATCTGGCGCGGAGTAACCAGCCCCTTGGCAAAAAGGTTAAAATGCAGTCTCAACAAAATGAAAACAAGAAGTAAAAAATCATACCAAATCGTCCGTCGCGTGGGTCAACAAGGGACGCGTCCTCCAAGGGAGCTGAACCAGCTTGGGGTCGAAAAATGTGCGACTGAACCAGCAACCTCTATTAATGAAGACTCAGTCACCATTCACAGGGAAACCTATCAAATGACCCATCTAGAGACAAACCACCAGCGAACAAAACAAAAGAAAAACGTATAAGATGGAGTAGTGAGGATTATAAAGAAGTGATGTGTGTTTTTATATGTCTTTAGAGAGACCAGAAGGTAGTCACACTGAAAATACCTTTAAGATATGGAGAAACCGAAACCCTGGAATTAGAATGAATTTTGATGGTAAAAGATTAGCAAATGTCAGGCGAGATATTACAAACAAAAAGAGATTGACAGATTTTTAACTGCGGGAAATTAAAGATATGGTAAGACGTGAAGCTGCAGAGAGAGATGCTAGAAAGGTAGATTGTAGGGATGGAATTGTTGACGGCTTGGGAATCGTTGAAGGAGATGGTCAAACTGGAGTGCTGGATGACATTCCAGTTGATCAAGGGTCTAATGAGGACGGTGAAAATAGCGAGGGAAACCATCAAGTAAGATATGACACTGTCACCCAAAATGGAGACATATCCCTCCCTAAGGTAAACTTGACACCTGATTGTAATGAGAAAAGAATTCGAAAAACTAAGCAAATACAAAGACTTTGAAATTAAAGTATCACGAATGTGGAAAATGAAGATGAAAACAATAATTGTCATTGTGGGGGCATTTGGTATGATCAAAAAAGGAACTGAAAAGTATGTAAACGACACCCCAGGAAAGCTGTCTTTAATCGAAATTCAAAACATAGTGCTAAACAGCACTGGCCATATCTTAAGAAGAACATTGTCAGTTTGAAAATAGTACATACCAGTTATCTTTATTTATAACAGCATTCATCACGAACGGCCTAGTACCCTAGGTTATTGGTAATAACTCGGTGCTATGAAGTTCTAAAACAATGCACAAATAAAAGAAAAAGAGATAAAACATAATAATAATAAAGAGCCGCTAATACTGGGATGATTGGGGAAGGTGAGCGTCCACTACCTATAAAATACCCCAAACGGCAAGCGGAAAATAAAGCCGCAGCTGGCAAAATATGTTGAGAAGAGGAATTTTACATGGGAAAGGAAAGAAAGAACACATTGTATGCCGTGGTTGGAGTAGCTGGGGAGACAGCTAAATCAAAAGGTTAACAGGGTCAATGGCTTTTTTTTACCTTTGATATGGTGAAAAAGGATGTCGCAAAGAGAAAAGGATGGGCAGTTCCAGGAATCGACTGTATACTGAATTACTGGTGGACAAAGTTTGAGTGTGCTTACAGAGCATTCACCGGTCTGAAGGAGAATATTTCTATGATACAGATGTGGTGGCTAACTGGAAGAACAGTATTATTCTCTAAAACCAAGAACCTAGAGAAGGAAGAAAATTACAGATCAATAACGTGTTTGCATACTTCTTACAAAATTATGGCAGGAGTGGTAGCAAAGTATATGAGAGAACACACCATGCAAAATGAAATATGGGGCAAAGACCAATTAGGAGCGGTAGTTGTCCTGGGAACGGTGGATCAGTTAATCGTTGATACATGTATCATGGACGAAGTGAAGCAATAATACAGGAATCCTGGAGTTGCATTTTATGATTATAAAAAGGCCTATGATAAAGTACACTATGACTGGATATTGAGAGTTTACTATTGGATCGGCATACCAAACGAATTGATAACATTGATATAACAGTTGATGAAAAAGTCGAAAACAAAACTGGAGATGTGTAGTAAAGGGGTAACGATAACAAGTAGATAGATTTGTATTTCGTGCGGGTTCCTGCAAGGGAACAGCTTTTCGCCAGTTGGCTTTTGTATAAAAAATAGTATGTTTACTATTCCAACAACGTTAAGGCTACAGGTTGGGTCCACCTGAAAGTAGAGACATCAGTTGAACACATAGCTTGTTTGTGGACGACCTAAAGCAGTATTCAGAAAATTAAGTAACAGTTAAAGACGTGAATGACATTATTGTGCAGATGAGTCTTGACACTGGAGCATGCTACGGAGTAGCAAAGTGTGCTGAAATCGTATTTGAACGGGGTGAAGTGGTGAGGGGCAAAAGATTGCAGGTGCTGGAAGAGCAAATGAATATAATTGATCCAGACGAGAACAAAATATACAAGTTCCATGCAAAAGAGCAAGCAGATGGGATAAGAACCAAGAATGTTTTTGAGTATACTAAAGGCGAAGTCATTCAATCTGGTGCTAACCTTTACCAGATTGAATGATGTCAATTTGGTGCTTGCAATTAATGCAAAAATAATTCCAGTAGCAGCATAAGTAATGAATGTGTGCAAGCTCAATAATGGGGAGTTAATGGAGATAGACCAAATAATAATAAATGTGAACAAATTACATAGTGACAGAAGATTGTACCTGAAGAGGAGACGTGCTTTAATGACAACTCTGCCTGGAATTATGACAACTCTAGTCGGAATAATTACAACTTTTACCATGCCGTCCCAATGACAACTCGGTTTTTCTGCACATTTCAGCCTTTTGACTAATAAGAACTGTACGTTGGAAGGATGACAACTAAGAACAGGATTAAGCTGCATGAAAGAGATAAATGTTAAAGGAGGAGAATGCAGTTGTGACCGAAGCAATAAAGTCAATGGAAGATATTGGAGTAAGAATCCATTTTCGGGAAGGCAAAATATCGATTGAAAGGGAAATAATTCAAGGAATCTGGAAATCAGCTTGGAAGAAGTCGAAAAGCAAGTTAAAGAAGGGTCTTAAAGCTAGAAGAACCGAGAGCTACGAACCAAAAGAACAGCAAAGCAGAACCTGTAAAGACAAAGAACAGGAACAGTCATCTGCGGTTATCCCAGAACCTTAATCCAAGAAAGACATCGGCTATAATGAGATGTTGGACCAGATGTGGAGTATGTTTTCAACATGATGAAACAGTGGAATACCTAGTAGCTGGATGTTGGAAGGGAGCTAATAGTGAATACTTATCCAGGCAAAGCCGAGCGTTGGTGATTCTAGCGGTGGCATGGGCAAAGGAGTACAACTCAAATGGCCAAGACGTTGTTTGGTATGAACAGCGGTAGGGCAGAGCAACTACTCTTGAAAATGGCAGGGAAAAGCTCGTGTAGGACTTTGAATCCCACCTCCGCAAGACGACGTCCTCGCAACGACCAGGTTTGATCCGTGAAATGAAAGAAGAGAGAAATGTATTGATATACGATATGGCGTACCCAGACCAGCAGAAAAATGATGCGAAGAAAATGAAAAAAATTAACCAAATACAGACCATTAACCTTCGACACAAGAGAGAGGTGTCCTGGTTACCATATTACTGTGATCCCCGTGATAATCGGTGCACTAGGACGTGGAATGAAACAGTTAAGGACTGCTCTTAAAAAGGAGTTTAAAAACCATGAACGTACGAACAAAACTAAATGCATAGGACGATGTTAATGGACAGCGAAAATATCATTCGTGGGGTTATTTCTGGCCTTATACAAGGCGAGGAATATGACTAATTTATCTTTATTTGTGTTGTCTTCTAAATAGCAAAACTTGGTAGTTAAATATTATTTGGGAAATTGTATGTATTTGATGAGCTATTAAAAATAAAAAAAATAAAAAGTATGTTTCCTGAAATACAGAAAGGCTGTAAAAAGGGTAGTCGTGGCACTAAAGGTCAGATGTTGAATACTAAAACTGTCTCAAAAGATTGGAGGAAGAGGCACACAAATGCAACTATGGCGTTCACCCATTAAAAAAAGGCTCATTGCTTTATTTCCCATAGCTAGATAGACGAATCTCTGAAAATGTTTGGCATAGCTAAAACGTTCCACAGTTTCTAGAATGGAGCATAAAACAGTGGAAACTCTTACTCACTTCTGATGGGGAGGAAGTATGTGATTTAGATATAAATAGAGGAACCATTCAAGGAAATAGTCTTCACCCTTATTATTTATTGTAACCACGAAGCCTCTTTTTCTTCTGCTCAGAAAGGTTAATGTGTATTATCATATTATATATTATTATTATATAGTGGGAAAAGAAAGATTTCAAGTGGAATTAACACCTCTTTATGGATGACCTTCAACTCTTCGGGAAAATTGAAGACCTAGTTAATTCTCTTGTTCTTAGCCAAGATATTGGAATGGACTTTGGTTTAAGGAAATGTGGAGTTGTGATTCTAAAACGAGGAAAACTTAAAATTCTATGGAATTTAGCTTCTAAATGAGGAAGTGATGAAAGAGGTAGGTAAGGAAGGCCTTGCATGTTATGAAATACTACAATTGGATAAGATCAAAAAAAGTTTAATGAAAAAGAAAATTACCAAGGAATACACTCAGGCTGATCCTTAAATCAAATGTCAATGGGAATAATAAGATTATTGTAAATAGTACCTATAATTAATTAATACCTATAGTGAGATATAAGCAAGCCTTATTGATTGAAAAAGTAGTGAATTTAAGCACGTAGAAAAACAAGAAAAGCCATGACAATGTATAACGCTTTTCACACTAAAAGTGATAAAGACAGGTTGTACCTGAAGAGAAGAGAAGAGAAGAGGAAGTTGGGGATTGGTGGGTGTAGAAATGTCTGTTAAAGGGAAATTATATTGCCTTCGGCAAAATGTAAAACAATTCTACTGAAAAACTGGTAGAATGTGTAAAAAGAGCTGGGACAAGCAAGACGCAAGGTACTAAATCAAAGAGTGAGTTTAAAAGAGAACGGAGAGAACAGTTAAAAGGTGAATGGACTGAAAAAGTGATTTGTGGTCAGTTTCTTAGCCAATTGCACGACGCAGTTGACCAAACAAATGGCTGGAAATGGCTACTACATGGAGATAAGACGGTTCAAACTGAAGCACTGCTGTGTACTTCACAAGAAGCAGCAGTAAGGACGAACTATGTAAAATACAACATCGAAGAGAGTTCTGATACTTCTTTATGCAGGATGTGTACTAAAAAGGGAGAAACAGTCGAACATATAACTAGTGAATGCACCACACAGGCCCAGCGAGAATATAAGAGACGTCATGACAATGTGGCGAAATTGATACATTGGAAACTTTGTGAAAAATATGGTTTAGACAGACGAGAAAAGTGGTACGCACTTTTATTCTTTCAAAGCAATTCAAATCGTACATGAACAGTAAGTTCTTTACTCATGTTTTTCTCCTTTCAGGCTGATATCCAGCCCCAGGGTAGCGGAACAAGTTTTCACATTGTAAGATACCTCTCTTGATACTTACTTCTATTAATTCCTGTCTTTCTGCTGTTACTATGGTTTTAAAACTATGAATGGTTTTTACTAAAGCTTTCCGAGGTTCTCTGGAAATCCAATCACGTTACAAAATTATCATCATCAAACGATTACACATCGTTAGTGATGAATCGATGAAAAACCCCTCACATTCAGCCCCCAGCAACAAGAAAGAAAAGGTGAATGATGGCCCATGGACTGTAGCCACAGGAGTGAGATAAAATGGATAAAGAAACCAATTACAACACTATTTCAGCCTTGGAAGTGATACTCAACAGGACTATTGGTCCAAACAAGGGCAAAATTGAGCTTCTCTTGTTTAAAAATCGCCTCCATTTCTTGTGTATTGGAGTAGGTTTTGAGGCCTTCAGGAAACGCTTGACAACAAGAAAGGGAGGAAGAAAAACCAAAAACAAACTGGATCGTGGCTTACATTGAATTTTTTGGGGGAAAGGGGTAATCTTTTTGCTTCTTTCGTGAATTTGATAGGATAAAAACCGCAGTTTCAAGATGATGGATGAATTCAGTTGTATGGAAATGATGATCTTTTCAAAATCCCAATTAAGAGATTCTGCTAACTTTAACTCCGAGTCTTATGTACATTTTAATAAAATAATAATTGTGTGGCATCGCAATCATGTGACCATAATAATGACGGCAACAAATACAAGAAGAAATACAAGCACACAATGAAACAAAATTTTAATAAAGGCAAAACTATGGGGTTTCCATTGCTGTCTGTGTTTGATAATGATTGATATCTTTTCTCGGCTCGATTTCTAACTGCCTTACCACCAGTTTCAAATTCTTTGTCTTCCAGATGATGATCGGGAACATAATCTAGCATATTCTTTATAAAAAGTGAATAAAATGTCTTAAGTAAGAGTTCTTATTTAAATCCTAAACAAACTGGTCCGGAACATTTATTTGTTCTATTATTTTTATGTACAATTTAATAATGTTTATTTTTGCAATAACTTGCCGTCACACAAGCTAGTGTTGTAGCCAGGGAGATTCAAATAACAGTCCTGGACAACAAGCAGCTGGAGACAACTGTCCGACTATAACTTATGTCGTTATAAATAGCAGTAAACTGCTGTAGTTCTTTATCCTATCATATGTAGGGCAATAAAATGTGCACTGGATATATTTGGGAAGTTGGGTATGAAGGGGACATGGGGAAGAGCCTGAGGGTTGGTTGAGAGCCTAAAACCCTCTTGAATTTAATTGCAAAATTCAAAATATTAATAGCAGAAACCATTGCCTCGGGGATTTATTTTTAGAATATGTCACCCTCTACACTCTCTATTCCCTAAATAAATTATAGTTTAGTAGTACACTGACTGGAAAAAAACAGACTGTACTAACCATGTATAACATTTACTTACAATTAGTTATACGCTGTCACTTAACCATAAATATTCCAGTTCAAAGACATAATTTCCCAGTAGCTAATCAAACGAACGTAACATCAGAGTACTTGCTTATTACAAACAAATAATGTTAACAGAGCCGGAAGTTAAGGGCTTCGTGTTTTGGGTTCTTAAATTATCTGATGAGTATGTAATTAATCAAAATAATATTTGACAACCTGCTACCCTGCTGTATATTGACTTCTATTGCATAAAAATTTCACTTTTACAAAAATGCATTACAAAATGATGACAATATCATGAAATAAAATAGATTAAAAAAACACCCAATGACAAACAGTATGTTGATATTCTGAGGCCATCATTGCTTAATTCAGCTTTAAATGACCCATACCATATTGTTCATAATAAGCCTGGGTATCTTCCTGTCCAGAGTGATAGTGAACCACATACTAAATAAATTTTATTTGAGGCATGCCAACGAAGTAGAATATATCTTACGGCTGGTCATCTAAACCAAAGTTGCAGGCTTCACACATGCCCTGCTACACCACCCACTTGGTCAACATTCCCTCTTAAATGGAGATTTAATATTGTTCTCTGAATTTTCAACTTTTCAAGTACTTGTTGTACATCTATTTTATAACATTCCCTCTGCATTCGTATCAAGTTTCAGCAAAAAATTCAGCCCTGCATAATGAAAAGATGAAACAACAGATTTGCCTGGTACCCTTTTAGGAATCTCTACACAACAGGCTTTAACATTTAAGATCTTTAATTTCGCAGGACAACTAATTGAATCATGAACATTTCCTGGCTGACGATGTCTTTCTGATGGCTGTTATGATCTGATCCCTGAAAACGTTAAGACATGTAGACACATTTTGCCTGTAACAACGTTTCAAAATGGTCATATATTTTCCAGTCATTAACGTCCACATCAAGGCCAGGCAGGTAATGGGTCGAACGTTTGAGACAAGACTCTGTTGACACATCTTTGATGACAAGAGTCGGATTGCCTGTTATCATCCAATACCGTACTTCTCCTGGATCCAAGGAGTCTTAAAGATGTTTAGGCATTTTTTCGTGTACACTATCAAATGTTTTGAACCAATAACCACGGACTTTGTTCGAACCACACCCTTTTCATTTTGGTAGTTTTGATGGCTGTTATTTAATTTTTCCTGATCAATTTGAAGCTCTCTTGTTAAGTTATTACCATAGCTTTCCTCTAGATCTTTGAGCCATTTTGCATCTTCGTTGTTCTGTTTTTCTATACCCCAAATACTACTCCAGAATGTTATACTCTCTTTTGCATCTGGCTTGATTTCGAAATTCTGTTCCATCGTTTTTTTTCAAATGATCTTTTTCTGTTTGCTTGAAAGAGCCTATTTTGCAAAAACCGATTGTTTCTTTTCTCGTATTTCTTTATCTTACCTGCTTTAGCCTTCACCCTCCTTTAATAAGCACCGAAGTCCCCTTTCCTTTGACATGGTAAATTTGTTCCAGCCTTTTCTTAGTATGTTCAAGTATTAATGATTTTCTGTTCAATTAGTCTAATTTGGTGATATCTTTTCGTAACTCTCGTGTTTTTCGTTATTCTCTTCTTCCACCAAGGATTTTTCTTTCTGAATGCGTTGTTTTTCTTCATATTCATCTGATCAGCAACAAAATTCGCTCAAGCCAGTACTAGCATATCCTCGCTATCACAGTTAACCTCTTTTAACAGCGCACGAGAGTCTGATTTAGAAACGCCACCCTATGCATGAAACTGATTGGTAACAATTGTCAGTGAAGTTATAGGAAAAACGACAATCTTTCAATTGCGAGGGAACACAGGTACATATTTTGTACCTTACAGTAAACTCGATTGCATAAATATTCTCTAAATGATCGTACCTGACATACGGAATTCATGTATCAACCAAGATTCTTTCTTTTCTGAATGTATAATACAAAATCTTTATTTATTCAAAGGCATTTTTCTTTGCTACAGACAGTTTTATATCATTTTAGAATAATAAAAAAATAAAAAAATTGTTTCAATTAGTCAAATTTTAATTGAAAGACTTTTTAGATGACCAATTAAATTAAATTTCATTACATTCTATTCATCATATTTTAACAGAGTTGCTGCACGTTAATACTGAATGTATCGGTTGTGCCTAGCCAAGGAGGATCAAACTAAAGATCCACAGAAAAAAATGCGAGGAATTATGCAGCCAGCTCTAAAGTTGCAACATATCTACATGCTGCCTTTGCCCACCTTTCTAGAAGATAGTTCACAAAAATATTCCCTAGTTTTATCTTAGTAAACCATTTGTTATACAAAATAGAATCCCTCTTTTTCTTACCTTTCATGAGGATGGCCTGTGTCAGTCATAAATTTCCCCAGACGTTCCCGCATATTAGCTCCCCTTGACTTCAGTGTTGATGATAGTTTATCCACCAGTCCAACCTAGAGACATTTGTTGAAAATCGGAATTTAAATCACAACCTACTGACAATACATATATTAATACTAATGTCTTTCCTTGTTATACTAAAGTAACGCTGCAACATTTACGTACGAACATGTGGACAGGTAGTGTATGGCGTGTATGATTAGATTTGGTATAGCATGAACAACACAAAGAGTTTTTCGCTCAAATATGTGTCACTACCATTAGGTAAAATATAACAAAGCTGTTGAAAATAGTCATGACAACAAAAAAATAATTCTTAATCTTTTTCATAAATTTGAACTTCACTAACAAAATCTGTATAATTTTGAATAGTGAGAACTGTAGAAGATCACTTGGGAAAATAACCTGGTTACGAAGGGGCATCTGAAAATATTTCAAGTCTTTTTCTTTAAAATACCACAATTATTCAGTCGGAATAATGTATGACAAAACATTACCCCACTAAACTTTAAGGTTTTCTTTTTCCTCATTCAATGCATCGTGAAATTTTGAATTAACAGGCAATTGTATTTTCAAAATGAACCTCTTAAAAAACTATTATTTTACCTTCCTTGTCCTCCAGATTGACAACAAAAATATGACATGAAATAAAGGCTTAATTATCGCGCCTTACGCTTCTAACATAACATGCGTATTAGACGCAAAAATAATCACATGACATCCACCCTTGTTAATTAAAGATAGGTAATAAATAATAATGGTGCCATGTCACACTGTATCGTTTAGTTGTGTAAAAATAAGCACAGACAAAAAAAACAAGGCCGTAAGTGAAAAAAAATGTTCGTCTACTCAATTCACAAACCTGTCAACTGTTTGCAAACAAAACAATTTCTAAAAGTAGACAGTAAAAGAATCAACAAACCCTTGGTGGCCCTGGACTTTGGTGTCCTCGTGAGAGCTCCTGGCTCTAAAATATCAAATAAAATTTAAACGAGGTTATTTTAATAAAAAGTTGCCATTCTGCTGTATCTTCCTCTAACTAAATCTAAAAATGCAAAACAACGTTAAGAAACATCAAGGTAAAGTCGGGCTCTAAGACATAGCGGGCCCTACCCACGTATTTGAACTTTCAAAACTTCGATATTACTATTTCTTTAAGAAACAATTTCTTAAGAAACCATTTGAGCTGCTTGCTCTAAAGACATGGGCATTGGTCAGATCTTGGTTTACAGTAAAACGTAAACTATGGCCTTTCAGAAACTATAAGCCTTATTTGATGGGTGTTACTTGTGCCCATGCAGAAGAGTACGTTTTGTAGAGTAAATGGCGTAAAAGGCCAGTACTGGATAAACGATATAGTGTATCAGTGGTACACTACATATGAACATATAATGTAAGCTATGGTCCATTTCGTAAATCATAAGGGCAAAGTCCTGGGTACAGAAAATGAATCTGGATCCGCATGCAGCCTGTTGGAAGTCATAAAAGTATGTTAACGCCTAGTCTTTTAGTGCGATAATGTATGGTATGTATAGAAACACGAGAAATCACCTGAAAATTAGAGAAAGTACAGGATGGCATAGGTACCCTATTCCACTCTAAAGTTCCTCCAATTTCCAATACAATACTGCTTAGTTACAACATCATTACCAGGGAGAGGAAGAGAGAGAGAGGGAGGGAGAGAGAGAGAGACACACACACACATACAAGGTGACAAAGACAGAGAACAAACAAACGAACCATCCTGCAAGTGAAGACCTGCAGGACCTGAGCTGCAAATTCTCCCCGATAAAAAGAAAAAAAAAGTGGTACTTGCACGGAATACAAAGGGAAAAAAGGTTGATTGAATACAGTTGATTGGATACAGTTACCAAAAATGCGAATTTATAAATGACAGAAAGGCTGTAACTAAGACAGCTCTCTTATGGGAAGAAAGTAGTAAGACAAGTCATGAAGATGATAACTATAAGCAGACAATCTTTTACTTTAGTAAATAGTGAAATACAAAATGTCATTACCTCGTCCTCTGAACTGCCTGCCTCGGGTGTACAAACAATACAAGAATGTGGGTTATGGTCGACAAAACCCTGATCAAGGTCACCGGCAAAAGAATTATGAAATGCTACATTGGGAGAAAAAGAAAAAGAATTTAGGCATCTAAAAGGAAACTTCCTCTTAAAGTACAAATTTACATATATTAGATCTAATACTGGGGTCTCCAACCGTTTGAGTCCATTTTCTCCACAAATTTCCTCATAAACCTTCAATTTCCTCATCAACCTCGCTGATATGTTTAAAAACATATCAGCGAGGAAAGCTAAGTAACAAGCCCTTCTTTTGATAACCCTCTCCCTTAGCCAACACCACTAAATATTTCACTTTAAACAAGGCAAAATAAAAGCCACATTTGTTTACGGTCATAGTAAATGCTAAAAAATGGTTCACACAATGCACTTTAATAACTTAACTTTCCCATGTCAATTAAATTTCATGGTTTAGCAGGGGTAATTGTTTTTATGACGATCCACAAGTTTGATTTTCTTTCTGTCCAGGTTACTCTATGAGGGAGACGAATCTTGCTCAATTTTAACATTTGCTGCTTTATCCAGGGGTTAGTAATTAGAAAAGTTCAATATGTTCAAAATTACGATAAAAGTTTTCGAATATACAAAAATATTAGACAGAAAACATGAGAATCGAGTAAGTAAATGTATTATCCTTTTTGTCAAGAGATTTATTGACCCTTTCAATACTTTCCTCTGCTTTTAAGACTGCACAAACAGGAGTACATGTGAGATGCTTGCATGCTTACAAATGCTTATAGAGAAAACTGTCGCAGAAGCAGGTGATTTACACCTTATTTTCATAGACTATAGTAAAGCTTTTGATAGCGTGAGCCAAAATCAGCTGTTAAACATCATGAATCAGATGGGCTTTCCTGGTCATATAATCAATCTACTCAAGTCCCTCTATACAAATCAAACCGCTGTCATTCGATGGAATAACTCGCACACTGAATAGTTTTATTTTACCAAAGGGGTTCGTCAGGATTGCATCTTGTCACCATATCTTTTTAATATCTATACGGAACAAGTAATGAGAGAAGCGGACATCTCAGATTATGGAGTAGTAGCAAGAGGCAAACAAATATTAAATTTGCGGTTTGCAGACGATACAGCCTTGATGGACAAGAGAAAAGAAGGCATAAATGAGCTAGTAAGTCGAGTTAATATAGCCGGAGAAAGAAGAATCCTAAAAATAAACGTGAGAAAGACTAAAGGAATGACCATTGGAAATAATGCTACATCCTATGAAGTACCAGGGAATGCTATTGAGAAAGTAGACCAGTTTAAGTATCTGGGATCCATTAAGACAAGAGATGCAAACTGTGCAAGAGATGTAAAGGTGCGTGCAGCAATGGCAAAAGCAAAGACAACAGAGCTCATCAACATCTGGAAAGATAAAAGTATACCTCTGCATCTGAAGGTGAAACTAGTGAAAACCCTGATATGGCCCGTATTAATATATGGCTGTGAAGGATGGACACTCAGAAAGACAGAAGAAAACAAAATTAATGCGACTGAAATGTGGATATATCGTAGAATTCTAAGAATCCCGTGGACACAGCGGCGCACAAATGAAAGTGTTCTTCAACAGCTGGGAGTAAAGAGAGAGCTTTTCGGAAGAATAGTAGAAAGAAAACTCGCCTTTTTTGGACACCAAATGAGGCATCCAAACTTGATTCTGTTCCACAACATACTACACCATCAGCCTACAAAAAGAAAACGAGGCAGACCACGAACAAGCTGGAACTCAAATATAGGATCGTGCCTGAACACTGATCTAACAACGACAGGCAGAAAGTCAACGGATAGAGATGAGTTTAGATCGTGGTGTGAAAGGGCTCGTAAACTTCACTCTGAAGGATGAGGAAACGACGATGACGACGACGACGACGACTTCTAAGAGTGGGCATCGAAACCTCGACACCGACTACTTAAGATCTCAAAGAGATTGGATTTCACACCACAAAATTTAACGTGCGAGTTAATACAGTCAGGAGATATTACTCCTGTAATCTACATAGCGAAAAGTAACTTCCTAATCACTGATTACATTAATCATATTGTTGTTTGGCAGTCTAACTAAATTCAAGGTTGACATCGCTCATATCTACAAAATTGAACTGGAGTGTGATGTTCATAGACGACTGCCACAACATTTTTATGAGGAACGAAGTAGAGAAAACTCTATATATAAAAAATATGAGCACTGTTGCCAGTAATTTAGGGATCGATAACTCCTTTCCTTTAATATGAAAATAATTAATGACTACGGAGTATTAAGTAATTTGTTATATAAAGCATTCTCTCAAAATGCTGTATGACTAAATCAAAAGGGACAAATAATATGAAATATACTGATACGCCAGTTCTGAAAGTAGCAAAGGGTGGAGGAGCAAAGGCCTGGCTGCACTTACGCAGAATAATTATGTACTTGAATAATACTGATAAAGTAAAGGAAATACCTTACTATAGAATGGCAATTAAGAAGGTACAAGTGTCAGGAGGGGAAATGGAACGTCACCAAGCCGATAGCTTCTCGGCCTTTAGATAACTTGCAACAAAATTTTTAAGGAGAAAATAAACGTTTTTAATTTTCTACAAGTATTTTCACTATTTTATCTTTTTCATATTTAAGTTTTGACAGAAAACGTGATAATAGCAATGTATCTAACACTGTATCTAACAAATGTACATCCTGTGTAAAGATTTTGAATAATAATAATTTTAAACTTCACATGGTTTCAAATTTTAAACAAAGCATTAACACATTTTTATCTTGTCTCACAGAAGTACTCTGAGTCGGGCATATTAAGACGTTTGCATCAGCTTTCACCAGCTCAAAAGTTCTGGATTTCCCCACTGTTTATAAGGCATATAAAATATGTAATAGATTGTTCATATGTATACGTTATTACTCTGTTCATTATAACATTTACTAAAATCTTTACCAGACAAATTCAAATAATAGAGTAAAGGTAAAACTCTAAATAGAATCAGCTTTCTGATTTCAAGATAAAAAAGCAGAAGGAACGAACTAGTTTGATTCATTTGCTCTTTTTTATCAATTTCAGTGAACGAATCTAATGATACAGATAAGGAAAACAAGTCTTTGTGATCATGGAATCGCTCACACTGAGACTGGTGCTGAAACGTCGGTTGATTACTGTGGGTACCATCTTCGACTAACCGTAAGATTGGGCAGCGAACAGACTTGCCAATACAACTTTCCCGGCAACTTGGGCTAGTTAAATTATGTATCACGTTTGGTCGTTTCTCTTTTGGTACAGGATCTTTTGTAGGGTAAAACATGTCGCTTTTTTTTTAAAAAAACGTATAAAAATAATATTTCAGTTATCTCAAACAATATCTAAGCAACTGATTATCACCAGTATACGGTACTTTTACAAACACTTTAATGATGTCTTCATAACTCTCTTATTCAACCAATTTCTCTTGTTTTGGTTTGAGATTTTTCAAAAATGATCGAGCAGTAAAAGAAGTATAACCATTCCATTCACCAAAGATATACCAAACAAAATATTGTTTTTATCAGGTTATTTAAAACTAAGAAACTTTCCATGATTTGACCTACGAAACATCCTGTACTTAAAAAGCAACGATCCAACTTGGTACTGTCACCTTACAACCACGCTTCTCTAATGAAGCCAATGAGTGGTAGATAGTGTAGTAGAGTACAAGAACTCCAATCAAAAGATAAGCCTTTTATTTGCTGTAGATTGTCTCTTCTTCAGGCCACTTGTTACCTATTTCTCTTGCATCGATTTCCGTCTTCTGGCTCTTGCTCAGTTATTGAGACAGCACCAAAGTTCGTTAATAAGGCTCTGAACAAGAATCACACTCCTAAGATTTATATCTTTTGTGACTTCAATACTCATCACGACTGGTAAACTCATTCTAAAAGAGCTGACAGAAAACTTATAGCTTCATTCTTGCCCATGACCTTGCACAGCTTCTTGATTTTTTCTTCTTGACACATTGCTGTCACTGTAGAACTTAGGGGAACCGTTTCAAATCTGGTTGACAAGCTGCAACATTGTAAGACTTGGTCAGGCCGACTATTATTATTATTATTATTATTATTATTATTATTATTATTATTATTATTATTATGGTAAAATTCTTTAGAATTGCTATTTTAAAATCCAACACCGAGTCACTACCAGTGACAGGGAAGTTGGGTAACAAAAACTTTTAAGGTGCACAAGAAGGGTGTCATTCAAACCGGTCAAAACATAAAAACATAAAAAATAATCATTTTCTGACAAAACCACGAACATCAATTCGCAACAATTAAATGGAGAGGGCTTTCCTACGAAGATGGGCAGTGCCATTCAAACCCCTACCCTGGTCACGTCTTTAACTTCTGTGACCGGAGTAGGGTGGTGTTCATACCAATTTGATGGCGTATCAATGGAAAATTGTTGGCATATTTTCCAGTGGAGATACAGGCCTACTCCGTCATGGCGATTTTTATACTCANGCACAAGAAGGGTGTCATTCAAACCGGTCAAAACATAAAAACATAAAAAATAATCATTTTCTGACAAAACCACGAACATCAATTCGCAACAATTAAATGGAGAGGGCTTTCCTACGAAGATGGGCAGTGCCATTCAAACCCCTACCCTGGTCACGTCTTTAACTTCTGTGACCGGAGTAGGGTGGTGTTCATACCAATTTGATGGCGTATCAATGGAAAATTGTTGGCATATTTTCCAGTGGAGATACAGGCCTACTCCGTCATGGCGATTTTTATACTCATTTTATACCATATTTTTATACTCATTATTATTATTATTATTATTATTATTATTTATTATTATTATTATTATTATTATCTCATTTTTACAATATGTGTCTGGCTGTTGTATTCACCGCATTTTTATGCTGATAGGCGAATCATAACAAATGACTATGGGCTAACAGCATTTCCTTTTTTTATCCTCAAAACTCCAGCACTTTCCGCAAAATTCTCGCAATTCCTAATAACGCAGTCTTTTGAAGCACTCCCAAGTTACAGTAAATCTCAAGCTTTAAAACCCACTCAAATCCTTTTGTCACACATCCCAGAGCTCCTATCACAATCAGTACCACTTCTACTTTCTTCAATTTCCACAGTCTTTTTATCTCTCTTTTCAGATCTTGATACTTTTCTACCTTCTCCATTTCTTTCTCCTCAACATTCACATCCATAGGGACTGCTATGTCAATGATAATTGGCTTATGTTCCTTCTTGTATACTAAGATTAAATCTGGTTTCCTTGCCTTGATCACATTATCACATTGGATATTTACATCCCATAGCAACTTCACATAATCATTCTCCACAACTCCTTCTGGGGCAAGTTCGTACCATTTTTCACTGCATTCCAACCCTCTTTTCTGGCATACATCCCAATGAACCTTTCTCGCTACATTATCATGATGCATCTTGTACTCCTTCTGAACTAACCTCTCAAAATCACTGATAATGTGTTGCACATTTTCACCTTTCTGGCCACACAATCGACATAGCGGGCTTTCAGCCGTTTTGTCAATGTGATACTTCACATAATTCGTCCTGATCGATTGCTCTTGTGCGGCACATATCAAGGCTTCCGTCCCAACCTTTAAGTCACATTTTGACAACCATTGACACGTTTTTTCCTTGTCTACTGCCTCAGGTAGATCTCTGATAAATTGTCCGTGCATTCTCTTTTCAATCCACCTTTGTGTCGCTTCTTGTTCATTTCTTGCCTTAAGATCTCGACATTCCTCCAGTATACCTGCATCCAATTTTTCAAATTTTGCTACGTCCTTCAGAAGTCTTTCCTCGGAATTAGAGGCATAAACTTTGCTTCTTCTTTTACACATCGCTCTACACTTATTAGGCCCCTTCCACCCTCTTTTCTTTTCACATACAACCTATCAACATCACTCTTTGGGTGAAAAGCTCCAAACATTGTCATTATTTTCCTTGTCTTCCTGTTCAAATCTTTAAGCTCATTTTCTTTCCATATAGCTACTGCCCATGTGTTTACCGCAGATATCTTATTTTTCCCATTTAATTTTGATCTAAGTACTAGCTTTAAGCTTCTTTTGTATTGGTTTTGAATTGTCTCATTCATTTCAGTTTCTTTGATTTTGTCTAATTCTACAATTCCTAAATAAGTGTAACCTTCCTCTCCAACCTCTTTCATTATTTCTCCATCCATTAGCTTAATTCCTTCACTTCTTACAATTTTCCCTCTTTTCAATGTCAAGACACCACCCTTTTTCATAGCGAATTCCATACCAATGTCCCTGCTGAGTATGTGGACGGTCTTCACAAGTACATTCAGCTGATCCTCATTCTTGGCGAACAACTTCAGGTCGTCCATAAACAGCAAATGGTTTACCTTATACTCCTTTTTTCCCCATTCATAGGCCGCATTCACCTCCCGCAATATCAATGACAAGGGTATCATACTCAGGACAAACAGTAATGGTGACAGACTGTCTCCCTGAAAAATCCCTCTCCTCACAAAAACCTCCCCATGTTCTTCCCCACTGGATGTTAGTGATACCTTCCACTGCCTCATACTTCTTTCAAGAAGATTTCTTACATTTTTAGCAATTCCGAACATCTCCATATATTCCCTTATCCAACTATGTGGAACCAGATCGTAGGCTTCACGGTAATCTATCCAAGCCATTGACAGATTAGTAAGCCTTTTCTTACAGTCTCTGAGAATGGTCCTGTCAATAAGTAATTGATCTTCGGTCCCCCTACTTCTTCTCCTACATCCTTTTTGTTCCTCTAGTAATATATTGTTCTGTTCTAGATATTGGTACATCTCATTTACCACAATACCGGTCAGATGTTTCCACATTAATGGAAGGCATGTAATGGGTCAATAATTATCGACCTTGTTGCCTTTCCGTCAATCTTTTTGACAAAGCATTTTTCGACCATGTGTCATCCAGTCAGGTACCTCCTTTTCTATTAATATTCCGTCAAGTTGGGATGCGATCGTTTTGTGAAGGGCGGTGAAGTCTTTTAGCCAGTACTCCTGCACCTCTTCTGGTCCTGGGGCTTTCCAATTTGGAAGCTGCACTTAACATACTTCATTGCTTCATTTACTTTTTCTACCTGACTCTTTAGAGCTCTGGGGGGATGATGGCAACCTTCTCGTGGTCCCCACCGTTAGTACCTGCTTTGCAGGGAAGCTAATGCCATTACGCGAACGACAAAGACATTAGAAATCATAACTGTACTGCTTGATCATGAAGAAACTTCTCAAACAATCGGGCCCAGCAATCCTTCAACTTAACGTCGAAGGCTAAATGTGAAGTTATACAAAAATCGCCATGAAAAATTCAGTTTCCGTCATCTTGCTCCAAGAAACACACACTTTTTTCGTCATCTTGCTCCAAGAAACACACACCACCAACAATGACAAAATCAAGATCTCTGGCTACACGATAATCGATGCTGTTCAAGACAACAAGCACGGTATTGCTACCCTCGTCAGAAATGACCTCACTGCACAACTTGTTGAAAAGCGCAAAGACAGTGAAATGCAGTGGCTAACCATCAGGATTAACGACGATATAACGATTACCAACATCTACAAACCACCGAATTCTCCATTTGTACCGCCCCCTCTTTATGACCACTCAGTCATTTATTCAGGGACTTCAACTGCCACCACACCTCTTGGGGCTATCAAAAGAATGACCACGATGGTGAAGCCCTCTACGAGTGGGCAAGTACAATGGACCTCAAGTTACTATACGATCCTAAACAGCCAAAATCATTCGACTCAGCTGCATGGGGTACTTCCACCAACCCAGACCTTTCGTTCTACTCATCGGATGCAAGCAGTTCATCGCCACACCCAGTCCACAAAATCGGTGGAAGCTTTCCCAAGTCACAACATCGTCCGACCATCATAAACCACCCTGCGTTGATCGAGTACACACCATCTTCTCCACTTCCTCGGTGGAATTT
>RDPX01000666.1:27544-74090 GCA_003991215.1 Morbakka virulenta
CCCCCCCCCCCCCCCCCAAAAAAAAATCCTCTACGGTAAGCTGAACTATTCCAGGAGGTCAATCGTCTGTCCCCAGTTTTGTTTCAAATACGTTTAAAAGTTAGTAAGATGCTGTAGATGGCTGCAACAGATGGTGTAGTACGGTCCATCGACATTAAAGGAAAGGCGAGGAGAAGATGCAAGGCACAGCTAATAAGAAGAAATAAAGACTAAATGCCATCATCTCTATGGGCAGTCCTGTATTCACACGTACCCGTTCTGGTTGTGGTAATGAGTCACTAATGACTCCCATCCCCACAGTCAATGCTCCAATTATCATACCCTACCTCGATAACCTATAACTACTACGTCAGATCATAGTTCATGGACGACACCGACCGACAACTTACTACTACGGCTTCACCTTTAGTGTGGGTATTTTCTTAAATCTTCATCTTCATTATATCACGCAACATCCACATATTTTACTAGAAATATAGGAGAATAAAAAAGTCAAAAGAGTAAACAATATAAATATTGTTTACTCTTACTTTGCAGTTCAACTTACTAAATTTGCATCCAAATGAAACGCCGTTGGCAAATGGCCACAATTGTATTGTTCAGCAGGTCGGCAGTCAACCAAGAAGTACCGTAGTGAGTTTTCCTATGAAAATGGTAATAAAATTCCACCATTAAATTATCAATGTTGTAATTTGAAACATACATAAATGCTGCAAAAATCCTCGTATTACCAGTCGTAACGCAAGCAAAGGCTGACTGAAAATAAGTAAAAAACTTTAACAGCTGCTCAATGCACCTCTTACATATCACATAATTCTTGCAAATGTTTGTACTATTTAAATAAATGAATATTCCAGTGGTTATTTTACAGGAGTGTTGGCTAGATATAATAAAATTCAGTGTACAATATGCACTCAATATACAAACTATGATTACAGCGGGGAGCACTCATTTTGGTGCATTAAAAAAAGACTTTTCTACAGCCAATTTGAGTGTGTAGATTTTAAACCTGGAGTCGGTTTTTGTCTGCAAGCTACAGATTTTATGCAATTTGACATTTTTATTTATTTTTTTTAATTTTTCGTTAATATAGGAAATTGCAATTTCAGTCACAATTCTCTTGTTCGCTTGAATCTTAAAACGGCACGAAAGTCAATTATGTATATTTATTATGGCAAAAGAAACAAGATTAAAATGTGATTATAGAGTAAATTGCACTATTGTTGATTGTGCCATATTTTCTGATAGCATTTCTTAGAAAACATCAGTCTCTATCCCAAAGTTAGATTAGCATCCTTCAGAACATCAACACAGCTCAGGGAAGCTTATCAATTTCTTTGAGTATTTTATTCAGGCAGGAATTTGCGTTTGTAACTTTTGCGTTTGTACACTTCATCAGGGCAATCTCGTTTAATGCTCCAGCTGTAGTCAGCTATCATACTTTTGTCCCAGCGCCCTTGGTAGCGTTCTTCAATGATCTTTAGGTCTTGATGGAATCGTTCTCCTTGTTCATCACTCACAGCCCCCAGGTTTTCAGGGAACTTATCAAAGTGGCTGTTTCAAAAAATTAAGCTTGATTCTCATGTTGTACCCAAGATCACGAGAAGGGAGAAGCACTCTGTTCACAGGTTCACTGTAGTTCTCTGCCTTATTGTAACCAAGGAAGTTCTGAACGACTGCCACAAAGGACAACCATGCTGCCTTTTCTAAAGTGGTCATTTCAGCAACAAACTGATCACCACGAATTAGGGTTCGAATCTATGGTCCATCAAACACGCAAGCTTTGATCTTCTCAAATGAAAACCCTGGTAAAGCTGTGATGATGTGTTGGAAACATTAATCTTCGGTTTCTAGTGCCCTGACAAATTGCTTTATCAAACCTAATTTGATGTGAAGAGGAGGAAAGATGATCTTATTTCTGTTTCAAGGGTGTCACGAATAGGCCAGTCCTTCTGGACCCAATGTCTGTCTCGTGCTCAACTGTCCCACATACAGAGTAAACATGGAAACTTGGTGAAACCTTTCTGTTGTCCAAGAAGAAAGTTGACCATCTTTAAGTCCACACAAATGATCCAATTGTGCTCATGATACTTTAATAAGTCCATGACCATTCTCATGTCATCAAATCTTTCCGCAAATGCACTGAGTGACCGACAGGTACTGCTCCATAAACATTGCCATTATGTAAAAGAACACACTTCAGACTGCGTTTTGAACTGTCTAAAAGGAGCCTCCACTCAGCAGGACTATAGTAAGGTACACCCAGTTCTTTGAGAAGCCCTGGGATGTCATGGCAGTAAACAAACAGTCTGTCTTCTGAAAATAAGGTCACAAAAAACTGGTAACGATTTCTGAAATATGATACTTTAACAGCAATCAACATGATTTCTGCCTTGTAATCTTGATGCCAAAATCTCTGCTTCTTTCTTTGAAAGACCCATATCCCGGACTAAATCATTAAGTTCAGTCTGAGTAAGAGGCTTGGGTACGGTGAAAAGTTCAGTGTCTGAAGAACAGTCCTCTGATTGGGAACACTTTCTGACAATTCACTGTCAAAAGTGTCTTGCTCGCTTGTATCATGTCCAATGTCTTTATTGTCCAATGAAGGCAACCCTTTGAAAACTGGAACAGGAACTTCTTCAGAGTGTGGAACAGGCCGAATAGCTGAGGGAATGTTCGGATACATAATCTTATGTCGGTTTTTCTTCCCAACACCTGTTGTGTTTACCATGCAGAAATAAAAGTTAGTTACATGGTTGGTGGGTTCACGCCAAATCACTGGAACTCCAAAAGGCAGACCTTTGCGTTTTCGCAATGTTCGTAAACCAATGCTTGTTTTTGCAATGGGGAAGCCTTATGGAAGCCTCCTTATGGAAGCCATGTTTGAACTGGAACAGAAGAAGAATGATCAAAAGATTAGAAGCTATCTGTATATATATGGACGTGAAAATGCTTATACATGATTTACGCAAGTTCACATTTGTACAATTTCATTATCCTCAAATTGCAAACAAACTAGAGCTTGTAGAGAATAACTAATTTCAGATTTTAAATCAGCGCCTAAAACTCCTTCAGAATCCGTTGAAATATCTAATGCAACTCAAAGTTCCTGAAACATTGTTCCCCAGTGTTACCATTAGGGGAGAGTGGCGATTTAGCCAACATCTTCTGTAGTCACCAAACACTTCAGTCGCAATTTTGCATCAATACAGTTAGTTTTTATCAGAATTTCTTTGTTTTAAACAATGATTTAATTCAAAAACGCATGTGCAAACATGCAATGCTTTAATTTTTGTTTTGGTTTTTTGGGGAAAAATTGATAAAGTAAAGTAACAGAACCTTGTGAATTTCATTTTGCTCAGAAAACCAAAATCTCTTTCTCAGAGATCAAGGAAGTGGAGGTGAATTACATATGCTTTTAACAAATGAGCAGTAATAATACAATAGGTAAATGCAAATGTTCTCAAAGGCATAGTCCTCAACTTCAGTGTCTATTAACTACTTTAAAGTAGAAATAAACCAAGTAGTATAACTGAGCCAGGCTTGCCAGAGAGATAAAACACCTTGGTTTGTGCACAATCCTTCAACAATTCTATTTGAATCAGTATTTTTCGGGATGTCTTTATTCTTCGGATTTTGACCCCACGACAGTACCCACCATCACTCCTTTCAGTTTCAGGAATCGATACATGCTGTGGTACAGTTTTAGATTTGTAGTTTCGATTCCAAAACACTTTTGTTTACTTTGACTAAAATGTAGCGACCAAGCAACTGTAGAGAAACGTTTTATTTATCTGCTTTGGCATGGCAAAGTGTTTGGCACCCTAACCACAATAACAATTTTATGCAGCTCTACATCAATCCAAGCTTACTTTGATATTGTCTGATTTCAAGAACACGCCTTCACTATTGACTTTAACTATGCTAACCCTAATTCATTTACATAATTCTAGTGTCAGCAAAAGCTACATTGTTTAATCGTTGTAATCTTTAAAATATCAAAGATAATTAAGAAAAATTACCGCTCCCTGAATGCCACTGTCAATGATATCCGTTGGCAAAACTTGCAAACAAAGAGAGTTCTCCACGTATTCCGATGTGACGACTTTCGATCCAAAGAGAATTGGCCCGTACTCCTATAAAAATAAATACAATTATTAGATCAAAACGAAAATTCTCAAGGCAAAAATACGAGTTAACCATTAAAATAGCATGTTGACACATCCCATGCCTTGATACAAATCACAAATATTTTACAAATATTTTAAGAAATAGTCATTTTACGTCTCACAAAACTGGCATTAGTAAAATAGTTTTCTTTGTCTTCCTCCTGTACATTTAGATCCCTTGATATACCTATTTTACAGTTTAACTATTAAACAATTAAAAAAACAATTAAACAGTTTTTTTCAACCTTATTGAGGGCAACAAAGTCGGGCCCTCCAGTTTTCAGTGGTATGGTCCCCTTATATGTTCACCTCCCGCAAACGTTTCACTTACTTATGTTATTATCAATGTTATTTATTATTATTACAATATTTCCTTATCTTGCATATTTATACAATTGCTTATCGGGTCACCCCGGTGACCTAAGGCAAGCAAAGGTTTTAGAGTAAGGCACACACAAAATCTTATAGTAGAGAGACACTTTCGCAGAATGTGAGCAGTACTGGTTAAAACTATTTTCTGGATCTCGTGGAGGCTATGTTCGCCAGGTAATTTTTCGACAAACTTTTGAGTACCTTTCTTTATCATGCCTAGGGCGCCTACGATAACAGGGACGGTCTTTGCTTTGAGGTTCCACATTTTCTCAATCTCTATTTCGGGGGCCTTACATTTACTTAGCTTGTCAAACTCCTTGACAACTATATTTTTCTCTGATGGAACACTCATATCTATCAAAAGACAGGTCTTATCTCGGTGATCTCTGGGCGGTTGGCATGAATTGTTCTGTCTGTATTTACTGGCAAGACCCACAGGATGGTAACGTTTTGGGCTCTCAATACCATAGTGTATTATTATTATTATTATATTATAATCATTATTATCATCATCATTATTCTGCTTTGCAAAGTGTGCCTGGTGCCAACCAGATTTGACAGATACTGCCTCAGAATCAGAACTGATGGCCTTTAGAATTTTGGGGTTTTTCTCAGAGTACTAGCAGTTCCTAGAAGTGTAGACTTTTAAGGATACCAGCGTCAAATTTTATGACTATTTGGTTTATAAAATGTGGTAGGTCTTTGGACAGGCTTCCGTGAACCGCAATTACAAAAGCTATTATCTTACATGTGTCAGTCCATTTTCGAAAGATTTCTGCTCTTAGCTTTTGTTAACGTAGTTGTCAGTCTTTTCCATTTGCTTAATGGCGACTCGATGGTCACCAGGAACAATCCGATCGATTAGGAAGGACTCTCAATTCTCCTTTTTCAGGAGTTTTTAATCTGTTTTAGACGAATAGGTTCGGGTAAGTGCTGATACTTTGCTGGTTGCATCAAGTTTATTAGTCTGCCATACGTTCCAGTGGAGGTTTTCACTTACCTTTCATAACGCCATTTTTTGTAGTTCATTACTTGAAATATGATGTCTAACCGCAGCTTCTATAACAATTTTTCAAAATACTGTCTAGCTGCATCCAAAAATACTGGAATAAACATCGCTCTTTTTAACTGTCTAACTTGACAATCTCATTCTTAAGCAATTGCTATTTTTGAATACTTTTAAGTCTTCTTTGTACACACCTTCACATCTCTTGGTATCATAACATCAAAAATCAAGGCCTTTTCCTTTCTTTGCCCAGCATAACTACAACTGGCTTTCTGTGCTCCACCTTTTGGTCGCAATTGGTCATAAAACCCCAATAGCTTCAACTATCTTTTGTTTATACCTGTTCAATCGACGTTGTGCTTAATGTCGTTAGTAAGAAGTGACTGTTTCTAGCACTACATACCAGATCTGATCTGCATAAAAATTTCCGGGTGTTATATGTGCACCAACTGACGATGTAGCAATTTTTCTTTCCATTTTCGTTCTAGATTATTCATCATAGGGTTGTTGAATTATTTCGGCCCTTCAGCGATTATTATTGTTATTATATTTCCTTATTATTATTATTACTACTACTACTACTACTACTACTACTACTACTACTACTACTACTACTACTACTACTATTATTATTGTACAGTTTTCTTTGGATTTGCTAATTAAAATCAAGCACCGAGTCGCTACCAGCGACCTTGGGTGATTGAAGTTTGAGGTAATACATTTCAACAAAAATATCTACATTGAACAAAAGGCAATTGACAAACAGTATATGAGACAGTTACAAATTATACAAACCCTAAGACTAACAATAACAAAACAAATGTATATAAAAGTTTGGACTATATAAAAACGTTTTATTTTACATTCATTGGAATATTACGAACATCAAGGAGACGAGAATATAGATGGAATATTACTAACAGTAAGAGGACAGAATTACAATTTTACATATGACATAAAACGACTAAAGTGTTAAAAGGGAAATGATTTAGATCGACAGGGCTCTTCTAAGAACATGCGCTGTGCTGTTCAATACAATTTTTTGGACTTCTTCTAGTTTTGGGTTTCCAGGTATTTGTTGCAGAAATTTATCAGTACCTTTCTTTATTAGGCCAAGTGCTCCTATAACTACAGGCAAAGTTTTGGTTTTGAGGTGCCACATCTTTTCTACTTCTATTTCCAGGTCTTTATACTTCGAGAGCTTTTCGAATACTTTCGCTGAGACGTTTTTATCTGAAGGGACACTCATGTCAATAAACAGACAGGTGTTGTTCGTTTTGTCTTTGATGACGATATCCGGTCGATTTGCCTGTATGGTACGATCTGTGTGAATTGGGAAGTCCCACATAATCGTAACATTTTTACCTTCAGTAACTGCTTCTGGATGGTGTTCATACCAGTTAGCTTCCGTTTCAATACAGAAGTGCTTACAAATCCTCCAATGCAGATATTGGCCTACTCTGTCGTGGCGATTTTTGTACTCATTCGGCGTTAATATTGAGCAACCTGACACAAGGTGATCAATTGTCTCAACCTTATCTTCACAAAACCTGCATTTTGGGTCAGCGCCATTATGCAAGATGCAAGCCTGATAATTTCTGGTGAATAAACTTTGATCTTGGGCTGCAAGAATAAATCCCTCTGTTTCCCCTTTAAGTCCGGAGCTTCTCAGCCACTGATGGGTTGCGATTTCATCTACATCAGCTTGTTTGCTTCGAGCTGCGAATTGTCCGTGGAGAGGTTTTTCATGCCACCTAGATTGGAGTTTATCTTGTCCAATTTTCTTAGCTTTTTGCTTTCTACGCTTTGCGGCTATTGTTGGTGATACATGTTCGATGTTTTCGTTTTCGATACCTAATTCGTGCGAAAATTTAGCTGATTCTTTCACTACAGAGTGTAATCTTTTAGAGTTTTCGTGTACTCTAACTAATCGAAGCATCCAATCATTGCTTAGATCTAGATACTGCAAGAGACCAACTGTCGATGTTTTATACGATAATTCCAACTGAATCATCCCCCTACCTCCTTTAATTCTTGGGACGTACAGGCGGTCTACGTCTGACTTCGGGTGATACATTCTATTGGATGTCAATTGTTTTCTAATTTTGGTGTCAATATTTTTTAGCTCAGTCAGGTTCCAATCTATCACATTAAAACTATAAGCAACAACAGGTATCGCAAGAGTGTTGATTGCTGTTAATTTGTTTTTAGAGTTTAATTCGGTTTTCAGGATTGATCTTACTCTGCGGATGCATTCTTTTCGTATTTTCTCCTTCATTTTCGAGTGTTGTACACCATCGCCTTCATTTACTCCTAGGTATTTATAAGTTCCTTCTTGATCTAATTGTTTTATTACGGTTTCATCATCTAACTCTATATTTTCAGACGTAATTAGTTTTCCTCGCTTAAAAGTTGCCTTGGCACACTTATCTAGACCAAACTCCATACCTATGTCATCGCTGAACGATTTTACGGTTTTCAACAACCCTTCCAGTTCACCATCATTATGAGCGTAAAGTTTTAAGTCATCCATATAAAACAGATGATTGATAATCTTGTCCATGATCTTATATCCATATCCTGTATTATTAAGAAGTTGCGAGAGTGGGATAAGTGCAATACAAAATAAAAGTGGGGAAAGAGAGTCACCTTGGAAGATTCCACATTGGATTTGCATACCGTTTGAAATAAGAGTACCATTCGCGTGATGTAGAGTAAGATTTGTTTCCCATAATGACATGCTGATTCGAAGAAAATTTATTAATACAGGAGAGATTTTAAACATTTCTAAAGATTTTAAGATCCAAGAGTGCGGGACGCTGTCAAAGGCCTTTTTATAATCTATCCAGGCAGTACTTAAATTTTTGTGTTTAGTGTGAGCATT
This sequence comes from Morbakka virulenta, assembly GCA_003991215.1. Classification (NCBI taxonomy): domain Eukaryota; kingdom Metazoa; phylum Cnidaria; class Cubozoa; order Carybdeida; family Carukiidae; genus Morbakka; species Morbakka virulenta. The sequence continues at coordinate 35,976 of RDPX01000666.1, forward strand.
TTCCAGAATCATTTTGTTTATGAGCAGTTGATCCTTACATCCATATGATCCTCTGCGACACCCTTTCTGCTCCTTGGGGAAAATATTTTGTTCTTCCATGTGAACGTAGGTTCTTTCAGTTAAGATTGAGGTAAGTAATTTATAGGAAGTTGATAAACATGTAATGGGTCTGTAGTTTTTAGGCTTTGCTGTTTCATTTGTTTTGGCTAGAAGATAGGTAATTCCTTGACAGAACCATTTTGGTGTTAAATGAGGTTCTATCATAATTGAATTAAAATTAGATGCTAATTTGGCATGCGCGGAAGAGAGAGTATTAAGCCAAAAATTTGGAATCTGGTCAATGCCAGGTGATTTCCATTTATGAGACTTTTTTAACGCGCTTTGGATTTCTTCAATAGTAATATTTTCCCATTCTTGTTTGGGGATATCCCTGGTGCTTTTTTCAAGGTCACGTACCCATTCTGCGTTTTCATTAAATTGTTTCTCTTTTCCCCAAATGTTGTTCCAAAATTCCTTTACCTGTTCGTCAGATGGTATGGCTTCTACAGAAATAGATTCTTTTCCAACTTCACGGTAAAACTTCTTTGCGTCAGTCTCGAAAATTTTATTCTGCCTGAAGAATTTTTGTCGTTTATTGAGTCTACGTAACCTTTGTGCTTTCACCTGGAGTTTTTGTTTTAGCTCTTCTTTAATCGTTGGTATTTGTTCTACAGAGAGTACTTTATATTTTCTGATTACTTTTCTAGCTTTGCCCGATTTTTTCCCATTATCCTTTTGCAGTTCTTCTAGTATAGAAATTTCTCTTCTAAAACCTTCAATCTCTTTCTCTATTTTTACTTGCCACTTTGGTTTACTATGTTTCTTATTCGTTGTCTTTTTTCTTAACTTAATACCACATTTTGCTTGAAGAACTCTTCCTGTTGCATAAATTAATTTGTTTAGTTCACTTAAATCTGGATTTATATCATGACAGAGTTGTTCTAGTGCCTTATTGCCTATACTTAATATACTTTTTAATTTATGGGGATGTCTGATTTTTAACAACGCCTCTCTTTCACTCATGTCAGTATGTTTGACTATCGACAGTTCTTCAATGATATCCATTTTCATACTAAAAATTTCCTCTTCGTCAACGACAACCTCGTTCTCCGCTACCTCATCAACATTATTTTCAACCCTTGCATCAGCATTATTCGACATTACAAGTTCTTGTTCATCTAAATTTCCTTCAACTTCGTCATTTTCCACCTGTAATTCTCTAGTATCATTTTTTACCCTGTCTTTAATTATTGAGATTTCTATATCGGTCAATTTTTTGCTACCAACGATATATCTTCTAACATTAGCTAGCTTGTTTGGATCAAGCATTTCCATTTTTTCACTATTACTATTCCTTACACACCACGTAGTATATGTATTATCAGTAATATTCGTTTCTGGCTTTTCGAGTGCATAGTAAAAGCAATACATCACCTCAGCATACTCTTCCCTTGTCCATTTGAGTCTAGGTTTCTTTTTATTGTCAATACTAGCTTGTTGAACCACAGGGCCAGGGATGGGAGGTGTCCCGTTCTGGTGACCTGGTGGATTTTGACTAGTGGGAGAGGTAGACCTAGTAGCAGACTTTTCGAAATCCTCAGCCTGGTCACTCACTGAGGCACGCGCCCCTTGTTGATCCGCGCGACGGGCGATGCGGCATGATTTATTTTTGCTTCTAGTTTTCATTTGATAAAAGAGCTGGATATTTCGCGCCAGTAGCAACCTGGTATTTCTAGTCCACGTGGATAAAGGGACAGACTTAACTCCGCCGGACATCAACCCGGTATTTCAAGGTCTCAGAGTAGGCTAACAGGTGCTACACCTTGCCCAAGGGTGACCTGGAGGTAGTTGTGGCAAAGGGTAACCTCATTCGCCCACGTCGAAACTCCACAACCGGATGCATTTTAACGTCGTACCCAGGACGTCTATTATTATTATTATTATTATTATTATTATTATTATTATTATTGTTATTATTATTATTGTCAATAATGTAAATCTCTGACATGTTTGTCTGGAAAGTTCTTTTGTTCTTTTATCTTTGAGAGCGGGTAACCATAAGTCACCAGGGGTCTCAAAGTTCCATCTCCTGTTTCTCTAAAGAGACAAGACCTTTCGCAGTATCCTCACTGTTTCAAGCAGTGCCGTTTTCTGAATAATTGCCATCGCAATCTTCACACCCATTTTCTCCATGTATCTTTCAAACTTGTCTGAAAGGACTCCCAATGCTCCAATTACTACGGGTATCACCGTAACTTTATTCATTTGCCATACAAGACCTATTTCTTATCTCAACATTTGGTACTTTTCAGTCTTTTCAAGTTCTTTTTCTGCTAATCTTGAATCTCCTGGCACAGCAATATCAATTATTTTCACTTCTTTGTTCCTCTTATCTACCAACACAATATCTGGTCGCCTTGCTTCAATAAATCTATCACACTGAATGGTGAAATCCCATAAGAGCTTGAATTACTCATTTTCAATTACTGCTTCGGGTTGCTGTTCATACCATTTCTCAGCTCTTTCCAAGCCTCCTTTGTTGCAAAGTTGCCAATGAAAATATCGTGCCACATTGTCATGTCTTTTCTTGTGCTCCCTTTGAGCTAATTTTCCCCATTCATTAACTAGATGACTAATAGTTTCTCCGCACATTCTGGACAGTGGAGAATCAGCATGCTTATCAATATGGAACTTTGTGTAATTTGTTCTTAAAGCTTGTTCTTGAGCACTGCATATCAGTTCTTCTGTGCATCCCTTCAAATCTCCCTTTGCAAAGCATTGCCATGATTTATCCCAATCACTCCTTCCTTGTCCCTCACAAACTGTCCATGCATCACCTTGTTTCCATTCCTCTTCCATTTCCTGGCTCTTAGACTTTTTGTAATCATTTGGTTCCATTGCCTCCTCGGTATTAACTATTCTGACTTCCCCTTCTTTTCTCAAGAGAATCTCTCTACTGTTCTTTATGTACCAACTCAGGTCATTTTCTTCTCCCTTTACACAATTCTCGCAATTCATCAAACCTCTTCCACCTCTCTTTCTTGAAACGTATATCCTTGCAACATCACTCCTTGGATGAAGTTCCACGTTTATTGTCATAACTTTTCTTGTTTTTCTATCAAGCTCATTCTTAGTCCATCTAAGTATGCCTGCTCCATATCTCATACGTGACACTGCACAGGTGTTTGATGCCAATATATTGTTCCTACTGTTCAGTTTTGATTTCATAATGAGATTGAATCGTAGCAAGTATTCCTTTCGGAATAATTCTTTCATCTCCTTCTCCTTTATCTTGCCAAACTCTAAAACACCAAAGTATTTGTATCCTTCATCATCAACCTCCTCAATACTTTCTCCATTTGTTAGTCTTATATCTTCACTTTTGACCAATTTCCCTCGTTTCATGACAGTAACGCCACACTTCTTTACCCTAAACTGCATTCCAATATCCTGACTCATCACCTGCACTGTAGACACAAGGTACCAATTTTATTCTTGTTCCAGCAAACATCTTCAAATCATCCACGAATAAAAGATGATTGATTTTCACGAGATTTTGTATCATTGTGGATATTGCAGTGTCTGGCAGATGGAAGGGCAGAGGGAAAGGAAATGGATAAAGTTGAAAAATATCAGGACTTAAAGAGTAAAGTAGCAAGACTTTGGAAAATGAAGAAAGTTCAAGTAGCGCCAGTAGTAATAGTAGCACTTGGAAGTGTACCTAAAGGATTTGAAACGTGGTTTGAGAAGATTGGTATTCAATGTAATATTGCAAATGTGCAAAAAAACTGCCTTACTAGGAAGGGCCAGATTCCTAAGTAAAGTATTGGAGATGTAATGAAGGAGAAGGCCCATTACTAGCCCTTGGTCATTTGTTATGACCCGCCTAGTAAGAGTATCACGGTAATAAGATCAGCCAGAGCATAACCTTAAAGAAGAAAATAATAATAATAATAATGGAAACTTTTTATTTTTTCATCTGAACATATACAATTACAAACCTCACTAATCAAGGTAGTTTGCATTGGCTTGCCTATTTAACAAAATCAAAATTAAATATTTTACTAACAAAATCAATAAAGCGACAATAGTTCAGGGCTGGTCCATGGTTTATTTCTATGACAGAATATGTAGTATGTGGTGCGAATGATTATGTTGGAAAGTTTGGTTGAAAGAAAGTGCTCGTGTTTATTGTCGATGTTCACATTTCACTGAAAGTAATACAAGATTGACCGAATATACCTAAAGAGCTCATGGAGAGATTTACGAAACTAACTTTGGAAAAGCTGGAATGCAAATCACGAATCTAACAGCGATATTTTTCATATTTTCGAGAAGCATTTTTATCAAGGTTAGTTTCATACCCCACCGTCAATTCAAGTATGTACAACTGTTTTTGTGGAGTAACTAACAGCAAATCAGGACTCAAGGCATCTCCAGTTATAATGCATGGCGATAAGAATCCAAAACTATCAGCATATACTGTACAGCCTTTAGGAGATTTGAGAGAACCTGCTAAAAACTGTAATGCTGAGTTGTGTCGCCAAGTATATCGACCTTCCTGAAGGTACGTTCTGCAGTCGGCGACTCATGAAGAAGGGATTCTGATTCAAAGCATGAAGAGCAAGCTGAAGATAGACTGAGGTTCCCTTTGGATACATTTCTACGAGTTGCAAGGGTGTTGTTCAAATAACGAATGGTAAAGCTGAAGATATTTTTAAGCAGCGTTTTTTCAACTTCAGACCAAAACTTGTTATATTTTGAAGTGGCTTCAAAAGAGACTTCAAAACCCAAAGGATGCCATACGTTGTCCAATAGATGTGCGAGAAGCCTGGGAAAGCACGAGTTCGCCAGCAGGACACTACCTTCCTGCTAATATCAGTCAAGTGAAAAAGTAACAATATTAGTAGGAGGGTTGTCTACTCCTAGTAATAATAATATCATATTATCACTATTATCACTATTATATCCCACAGGTACTGACGTAGATGCTGAATTTAAACCTTAGACTTATCTCTTGTCAGACCTCTGTGCAACCCCAAGGCTAAGGTAACCGGGCAACCCCCCTCTCAGTTCCTTTTACTTTTCGTCGGATGATGGTTGTCCCCTGAAATGCTGTTTTCTGCATGCACTCAGTCATGGTCTATAAATATAGCTTAATAGTTACTTTACCAAATGTTTTTTGACTGCAACGACTATCTAAAAATTAAGGAATCACCTTCGAATTCTTCATTGACCTTTACTTTCAGAACAAACCTGTACATGTTCTGTATAGAAATGTTGCATTAAAAGTATAAGAAAAAAACCCAACAACAAATAAACCTTTATTATATAGACTTAATGCCAGAAAAAACAGGCACTGATAAAAACGCTACAATAAATATTTTCGCTTACTTAAGGAAAAGTGCTGTTCGATAAAACAAATCTATTGGAACATAGTTAGAACTGGTTATGAAAGCTGGCAAACATCATATGGAAATCTCTTTGTTGTTGTTGTTATTGTCCTATCGCGTGACTAGGACCGTGCACAACAGAACCAAGCCTGTTGTTGTTAGGACTTCGTGTCAAAGCTTCGTGTTTATCATGTGTTAAAAATGCTAAAAAACTACGAGCTATACAAAATATGCATATTAGCCTAAAATTTAAAGAAATATCTACATGATAGCAATGTCGATTGGAGAGTCAGCCATAAAAATCGATTGATGAAACTGAAAAAAGTTAGACAATGCTTCTTACCACATCTGTTTGACCTTAAAACGAAATGTTTTATACTGAGTTGCATTATTTACTGGCATCACCATTTGTTCCTCTACTTCGTCATCTTCTTCCAAAATGCCAAGGATTGAATCGAAATCGTCTCCACACAAAAACAAATCAGATATGGGTTTTCTTTTTTCCCTCTTTTTTGCTATGAAACGTTTGCTTCTTGAGCACCCTCAGCATCACGTGATGGCCTAATTAGATATTCAGAAGAGCGGTATTGCTCAGCTTTGTGAAGTTTACCTGCTTTTGTAACCAGCCCTTCTCTATAACTATGCTTAGAATTAAGAATAACAACATAGTAAAAACCAGAAAAGTTAAAGTACCTATGCGAAAAAAATTTTTTTGTTCAGAAGCGAGTGAAAACAAAATAGCATTTGCCAAGAACACGTCTCCACCAAATTTTTGCTAAAACCACAATATTTGAAATAATATATACTGCATTGAGTGTCTTGGTCACAGTAAATATTGAAAACCCTTTCCTGTATTGAAACCTATTTTAGCAAAGGAGCATGATTTCAAAAACAAAGTCAAAAAAGGGGCTTACTTTTCTAAATGATTGTGGTGTTCGTATTTGATAGTAATGGGCCAACGTGCAAAAGTCTTCAATATCATCTGCTCCCAGCTGGCCTGGAAATTGAGTAATACTCTCTACAGGAAGAAAGTTCAAAAGGAAATATTATGGATTACGTGTGTAAGAAGCTATTATGCGTAAAAATATCGTATTTATGACTCTAGCAACGATAAAAGGACTGTAAGTAAACTGAGAGCATTAAACCTAAACTGAGGCATCCCTTAACAAAGCCAGGAACTAAAATTCAAAGCTCAATGTTCAAGCAAAAATTCTGCTGTTTGCCCATAAGTTATTTATCAATGGTTTAAGCAAAACATAAAGTTTATAACTTTAAAAAATTATTTCAACCAAAAACAGTTCTGAGTGGCTCAAAAAAGCAAAAAACTCTAAAAGAAATATTTAATGTGGGTTGCCACTCTCAATGTTCTAAGTGTTTTAGTGTTCTACCTCGAGGAAAGTAGAATTTTTCTAATCTAAATAGGTCGAGGTGCTGATGAGCACAAAACACCAAAAAATGGTAGTAAATCGTGACACTAAAAGTAACAATTTTTTTTCGTTCTTATAGAACATCTTTCTAAAGTTAAATTAAAAAGTGTTGCCTACCCATAATAGCAGACTTGCTCTTTGACGATAATTCCAAGATTTGCTCCCTGCAGGATTGGAAAAAAAAACTTTATGCTAATTGTAACGAATAATTTCTTGTAACTTTCTCCCAACAGCCTACAGCAAAGAAACCTGGGTGTATGGTGCTTAAAGTGTTGCTAAGCGACTGGAATGGGTACTTTCACTTCAATGCATATCTCAACTCTGTTTGCCATATAGTTCTCAGTCTACATTATTTCCATTAGACGAGGTAAAAGGCTCGGCTCTGAAGCATTGATGTTTTAAATCAGGCAGTCCTCATAAACAATGTTTTGTCAGTCCAAACTCATATCCAAGGTTCACTCCAGATAGCATGGTGGATTTGGGTCATAAAATTACTTTTTTGTTAGCAAATGGAGAACGGGGAAAAGGTTGTATCGCAAGGCCAAGTGAGGACGTGATCGTGCTAAGCCTCAGAAGGCGTGACTTCTGATAAACTAATAGGGCAATCCAGGAGACTAAGGGCAAAATTGCAGATACAAAATGACATTTTTTATTTCGTTGTGATCAATTAAACAAATACGCTTATACTACATTGAAGATTGAACACAAAAGGTGTGTACGGGTATACTTCATATAAGTTTTACGTCTATTACCACTGATAGCATTTGTTCAGAAGGTACATGACTATCGGGCTTTTCGGGGATATGTGCACCTGAAAAGAAACTATTCCATAATCCTGATCAACGGACATAAGTACACTAATGATAGCTCTTAAGTACATGTAACAAATGTTTATCAATCAGCATCTTCTTTTTGCCATAACCTCAAAGAACTGTGTGAACATTGCCTTTTTTGCAAAAGTTAAGCTGAAATAAAAATTTCAGAAAGTTTGAAAAAACTCAACAAATATATATATATATAAAAGGTAAAACACAAAAAATAAGAACTATGATTGCAACTAACACTTTTACGATATTCCCATCATCATGCCTGATAATTTTTTTTATGTTTTACCTTATGTATATTGCTCCGCTATACACATTGAGTACTTTTTGATACTCATACACAAAACTTTTCAAATATATACATATATACATATGTTATGACATGTATATGACATGCAAAAATTAATGCTCGTGTTCTCATCAAATTTATAATCACCTTGCCTTAGCTTAGGCTTTAGTATAAACGATAGGATTTGACTAGTTCAACAACTCCACATATTCTTTCTCTCAGCTATAGGTCTCAGCTATTTGCATTTGACAGATCAGAGATCAGTCTACTACAATGGTCTGGTCCAGCTTTCAGCATTTCAGAGACGATATCTGATGGGCCTGGTGACTTATTTGCCCTCATACGGCTGATCGAGTCCAAGACCATCTCAGGTGTTATTTCAATTTGTGGTCCAGCAACTGGCTCGGCTGTTGGCAGATCGGCCTCCAGCCAAGGAAACGCAATGTTAAGCAGCCTTTCAAAGTGCTGTTTCCAAGCTCTCTTTTCGCTTTCCTCACTGAATGACATGTTTCTCTCGTCATCACGCACACACTCATCTCCGACGACATCATCATTTTCCTTACGCATCTGCTTTACAATACGAAATAACGTCTGATAATTTCCTCCAATGTTTCTGAACTGAGTCTCTTCTGCCCTCTTTTTAGCGATAAAAACAGCGCGTTTTGCAGCTCTATTTGCGATCAGATACTCCTCTTTACTTTCGACTTGTTTCCATGCCTTCCACAAACGCCTCTTCTCAGAAATAGTAGGCACAACCTTTTCACTCCACCACCATGTCTCATTTCTCTAAACAGCTTTCTTTGATTTTCCGCACACATTGTTCGTTGTCTTAAGAGGATAACGTTTTAGCTTCTCCCATATGCCTTCAACCGAGCTGCCTGCCGGAATGTCGACAACTAGATTTGTTGCTAGGGCCTTTAAGAGCGCTTTCTTAACCTCAAGTTGTTTTAGTTTCCAACAACGCAGTCTTGGAGTGAACAATTATTTCTTAGTAGCAGTGAATGCACCTCTCGACCTGACTTCTTGTATACAGCATATATCAACATTTCGTCTTGACAATGCTTCGATTACCTCACTTGATCTTCCACGCAATGTTCCGACATTCAATGTGTTAACTCTAATTTTGATGTGGGTTTTCGCATTGATTCCGCCTAAGCGACGATCTGGCTGGCTCACCTCCAGCCCCACCGTTGACGACACCTTCAACTACCGCGTTTCTGGCCCCGACTTGACTTGCAATAATATTACGAACAACCGTCTTGAAGAATATGTGAAGCAGGTTTTCACGGCTGGACGCCCTTCCTAACGCCAACGCTTTTATTCGTGCTCGACACTAAGTAGGTACCAATCAAGGTACAGGATCCCCACTCGATCAGATCAGTTGGTTTTTATGGCGGCTAACACTCGCCCAGCCTGTCTTTTACAACAGACTTGGCGTGCTTTTCGAGGAGACAATCCTGACAAGTGACTTGCCCCACACACGTCCTTTGGCCAGGCTGCCAGTTGGTCTGGGGCTATTTAATTCCCAGCTAACCTCCATACCTGAAGCCCGTTTCCCTATCCTCCATCTAGGGACCCGGTGGATGGGAGGATAGTTGCTCCACACTACCCTATTAAAAATTTTCAAAAATGTTTCTCCCGCCCCCTTTACCCGAGTATTCAGAAAAACTCTATAACTGGGTATTTGCGAGTATGTATTTTGGCAGTAGAATAAATCAAGCAAAGAGAATGCTAAGATTTACTGTTTCAGTGTAGTCTTTTTTGCGATGTTAAAAGAAATTTTTCCAGCAGACGGTGCTGAAGGAACATGAAACACCTTCAATAAAACATTGTTACTTCAATTGTAAAATTCTTATCCCCTGAAAGTGACAAAATGTGTGTCCACTCATGCTGAGCTAAAGAGGAATTGAAGAACAGATGTATACAGAGGCGGATCAAGACGAGTGCAAATGGTGAAAATGCAGCAGTCAAATTTGGTAAAAATATGTTGTAAAGTATTCACTTGGTTTTCAATTTTGTTCCACAGAATAAGTCATTGTTTTCTGTCTCTTGGGTGTTGGCAAAAAATAGCCGGTGTTTTCAGCTCGGCAACAAGTTGACCATGACTGCGAACATATTGAAACAGACAAACTCCTGACATGTGAAACTCTGACAGAAACCATAGGTTAAACACCAATCGACTTAAAATATAATTCGCCTTCTTTTCCTTAACAAAATATATTTCCTTAAGATGCCGAAAAACCTTTACAAATATCTAAGAAAACACACAAAAATCACTCAACATAAAAGACGGGAGTAAAAATACATGATACATGGTCACATTTGTCAAGGCTGATCTTAAAGAAAACACATAAACCACCTCGTGAATTTTGCAAGACTTGTCGATTGGCTCGCTCTAAAAAACGTAAACAACAGGGTCGAAGCAACATTTCGACCAGACTGTGAAAACAGCCATTCAACTTACGTTTACCAGCATGAGGAATGTGACAAACAATAAAGAATGAAAATCAATTATTGCAATCAGTTTAAACGACTTATTTTGGCAGGGAAAAAAAGAAATATTTTTCTCTCTTTAGTTCAACTGAGCTGGCAAGCTACTCCTTGGTCGAACATGCAGAGTCACCGCAAGCCGTCGGTAACACAAGCAGAAAATCAACAGATAACATTTGGTCACCGTGCAACCAAAGACAATAAAGAAACAATCGAAACCATTGTTTGTCAAAGAAAACAAGCAACCACTCGAAAGGAGACAAAGGAAAAGGACAAATGGAACGACGAACATAACGTCTTGAAATCTCTTCTAAGTAGTAACATGGACCCCAGGGGGTACTTTCATCAGAAATATCCGTCCGATCCCTACACGTGTCTAGGAGCAGTGCTGACAAATTTTTATATTCGGATCCATTGTTCTCATAAATTCCCCACCAGCATATTGGGATATTAGTATATGTAGTAGCAAAGAAAAATGATTTTGATCTTCTTTGACATCTTTGATTATTGCAAAAGAAAAATTTCTTTTGTTACTTTACTTCAATGAAACCAGAAGAAAATCATTATCGAACAACGACAAATTTTCCGGTATGACATTTCCAAAAAAAATATTACTGCTTGTAGACGAACTTGGGCTCTCTTGGGCAAGTCGCTTGGTGTAACTTAGTAGCAAGGCGACCAATTTCAATTGAACTTTGCTTTTAACATTACAAACAGTTAATGTGTTGCTCAAATCAATGATGTACCTGGTGGAGTTTAAAATAAATGTTGAAGATTGGATACTTTCACACCTATTTCTGTAGCTGACGTAAAAACCATCCTTTGGTAACATTTAACGGCAAATTTACAAAAGATTCTGCATTATGGTCAACCGTAGATTGACCCTGTATTATTACTAAAGCATTGATTGACTCTAGGAACAACTTGCATCGACTTATTCCTTTCTATGTGAAGCAGCAAAGAGTCCCTAATAATCCTTTATGGTAAAGCAGCAGCCAAGCATTGACTTTCGAACTGGCTTAAAGGTCCATCAAACCAGATGTGAAGAATCCTAATACCACTTATCAATGATGGAATCAAATGGTATTGGAATACAACCATGGTATCTTTTGTATGATTAGCATTATGCGTAATGATGATTGCAGTTAGAGGCAATAACTACGAATTACAATCTTTACTTTGGTAATAAAAAGTTGTTAAAGCAACTTGTGAAGTAGTGAATATGTATTCAATTTGTAATGTTTAAACAACAATGTGATCACTTTTAAACTTATTCCTTTCAAAGCTGAAGTAATGTTAGCTATGTGACCAAGCCATAAGATTTAAAATTTCTTCATACTTTTTTCTCGTTGAGACATAAAATATTGAAGTAGTATATTTATTATGTATATTAGTATATTATTTCTATTGCTTTTCTAATTATCTTAAAAATTACTGACTTTAAGGCCTCAGTGGAAGCCATTGTTGTTGTTTCTTTGTTTTTCAATTTTTTGGTTTTAACGTCATTTTCCCCAGTAACTGGGGCTCAGGCGGTGCCCTTCACAGGGACTTGGATTTGGCAGTGAGGAATTTCTTGGCCGGATGCCCTGCCTGATGCCAACCAATGGCTTATTCTTTTGTGAAGCTCCAAAGTCGCCTAATCGGGGAATCGTACTCGGAATTCTTGGTTATGGTGCAGTTGCACTAATCATTAAGCCACGGCTCATCCATTGATATATGATATTTATGTCTTCAGTCGTAAGCTTCTGTTGGAGCTCCCGTGGGTACACCGCTGTTCTGTGTGCATATGTCACTGTTGAATAGGAAGCGTGTGTTGGTAAGAAGTGGTTCTAGTAGATTCAGGATATCTGGAGTCCTTAGTGCAGCTCTTGAATCATCATATTCAAGTATGTCCTTGTCAGTTTGTAAGGTGTCATCAACGGGGATACTTGTGTGTAATGAAGTAACATTAAAGGAGACCATGATTTCATCTGCCTCGATTCTTTGTTGTATGATGACGGGTCCCAAATCAGTACTGTTGCTGCACTGATGTGGCTTCTTCTTTGTGTATGTACATAGGAGGTCCGATATGCGTCGCAAGTGTGGATGAAGTGGACTACCAACGTAGGCTACGATTGAATGAATGGGTACATTAGGCTTGTGCACTTTTATTAATCTATAAAACTCTGGTAAAGGTGAGTCTTTGGGTTTCTATCTGCGGTAAGTGCAATTATCCAGAAGATGATATTTCTGTAGTTCAGTCAGTGCTGTGCTTACTTTGGTCTTGACTGCGTTTATTGGGTTATGTTAAACCGTGGTTTCTGGTCCATTGTTGAGGTCTTCACGGCACTTTTGGATGAAATCGGCTTTGTTGTAGATCACAGTTACATGCCCTTTTTCAGTGGAAAAAGTGAAGTATGAAACATTGTTCCTTAGGCTCTGGATGGCACATTTTTCCTTTCGGTCAGGTTATCAGTGGGTACTTAGGAAGGTTACATAGTGAGACTTTTGTTTTCGCTCGCATTGTGTCAGCTTCACTTTGGGAAAGATTTTTTACTGCTGTTTCAACTATTCAAATGATTTCCTTTGCAGGGATGGTCTTGGGAGCTGCAGAGAAGTTATCTTTTACTAGAAGGAAATAAATACTACAGCAAGAAAAATAAAAGAAACCACCCATTCCCTACAGCACAGCAATCACATCAACACCATACCTTCCCTTCTTCCAGAAATATGGCTCCCAGCAATACAGAAAAGGAACACAACAAAAACAAGATGGGTATGGCGCCACTCCTCAAAACAACTCGATTCTTCTCACCAAGCACGTCCAGACTATCAAAGTATGAAATAGGTATACCTAATTACTTTGGCAGCCTGATGATGGGAGTAGTATACCTCGAAATGTGGCTCAGAAAATGTTTACGACTGAGGACATTACAAATATCATATTAATGACTTCCATCGAGTCCTTAAAGTCAATAATTTAAAGATTGTTAGAAAAACTATAAAATATATCTCAAAATTATCAAAAAAAGTGTTTCAATTTTGTGTGTGACCAGCGCAATGTAAAAGTAGCGAAAGTGAATTGGACTCGAAATCTTAAAAATATTAAAAATCATTTTTTCGCTATGATAACAAAGGACAATGTAAAATAAACTTAATGAGAAACTTGAAAAATAAGACAAAATTACAATAAATGCAATGAAACCAAAAATGTCGACGTTCTTTCAGATCAAAGCTGGAAATGATCATGACGATCACAGAGCAGTGGTAGTGTCTGTGAAAATGCATTAGACACAAAATCCATCATTTTCTTATTCACAGATACCTTTTGTTTGCAAAAAATAAAGCAAATTCAAAAAAATTATCATTCATTTTTTGTATTCATGTCCTACTTCACTCAGAATGGTTGAGTAGTATTTTTAAAAGGGGGCGTATATGTTATTCTCCCTTTGTAAAATGGAATAGAAACCTGATATATTTTCTCGGCAAGGTAATGGATTTCTTTGGGCAGCCCCTGTCATTCTGTGAACACTTCTACCATTATAGATAAGCAGTTGTATGAAAAGCAGTGTCATCATTCAAGCTCTTGGGTGTCTTTTTTACTTCCATGCAAGAATGGGGGCTACATTTGAAAAATTGACGGAGAAATAGAAGATATGCATCAAGTTGTGCCAGGCTAAAACCAGAACATTTTTCAAGATGAAGGTGGCAACCTACCACTTATCAACACCAAATGTTATAATTATCATTAGAAACGACTTCGAAAAGTAAGGGTTACCTAGATGTACAGTGGTCAATGTGCTATTTAAAAACTGTCTGTTTAGTGCGCATTAGGGAGTTTCAAAAATTGCATTTGCAACAACAAAATATCCAATAAGTCAAATAATATAGACCTAATTTGCACCAAGACATTGAAAACTAAACATCATGACTAAAAACATACTATTACCCAACCTCTACCGCCCTTTCTGCACATCACGTCAAATAATTTTGCGACTGTGATATTGTGAAATAGGTAGGTCTGTAGCTAAGAAGCCTGGACATATGACCAATAGAAGTAGTACTTTCAGATTCTTAACATTTAAGACCGTAATCTTACATGGTTAAGTCAAAATGCCAAATACAGTACCTTATAAAAGGCAGGCTAAACCGTTTAGTTTGATGAATGGAGATGTGTTCATAAAAATGACATCAATAAAACTCCAATGAGATGTCGCACTGATAACCGCTTTGGTAACAAGTATATTTACCATGATCAACTAAGTAAAGAAGGAATTAAATGATCGAATAATGTAGGGTGTATAAAAAGATCAAGAAACTAAGAAGGTACGTCAGAAAAACGTGAATGGCGAAGAAAGAGCCACAACTTACTTTGCATTTAATACCATCACTAGCATTAAAAAGAAAACGAAAAATGGATCTGCCTCGAGCAGATATACATCCCACATCGCTTGAATAGCTTCTGGATCACACGGTGCTACAAATAAGCTGCGCAACTAGAACAAAGAAAAATAAGAGGAATTATGACGAAGTAATAAAGCAGTAAAACATCTTTTAAATATTTGTATCCTACATTAACGTATACGTAATGTGATAAAAAAAAGGATGAAGTATCATCCTATAATAAAATGATAATAAAAAAGTATAAAATACCATCCTGTAATAATTCAGTAACTAATGGTATATTCGAACAAGAAAATTCATTGGAATACTTAAGAACAACTGTCAGGCGAAATGCTCAAGGCGAGGGAGAGACATATGCAGAGCACAAAGAAAATGACGTTTGAACAACCTATAAATATTGTTGCCGAGGATAGCGGGCAAAAACTCATACAAGAGTCAAGATGACTAGTCACTAGTTCATCATAACTCAACTGATATTTCTCTTCCATCTCAGCTCAATTTATACAATCATATGTTTACAAGTGTCAACAAATTACCCCACACAAACACTCCCACATAGATCAAAACACTAAATTGACCACTCACTAAAATAACAAGTTTCACAATTTTAATTACATTCACTATATCACCCACTTCCAAAACATCAAAATATTTACAAAGCAATCTGTCCTCCGACACAGGGTATTAACTTAATTGGTCGACAGTTATGCAAGCATGCATGACTCAACTTGCAGTCTAATATCCACTGTGCCCTTCAGAACAAATATTCTGACCAACAAGAATATTTGATACACACTTTCGAATACTGAATAGAAAAGAAAGCTCCATAACCCATATGACTCACAATTCGAATTAGAAAACAGCAGCACACCGCAACACTAAATAGCGCTGTCTGGCTCCTCACTGGTTTTTAATAACAATTAAAAACAGCATCGTCATCACCATCAAAGGCTATTTAGCATACAAACATAATATGTATACCATTTTCAGTGAAGATAAATCTCTTAGTAAATACTAAATCTATGGCCTCTGATTATCTAGCGATTTCAATCTTTAACGTCGTGTGTTTGAATGCAAATGATCACCAATCGGCACCTTAAAATTCCTTGTGCCCCCAAACAGGTCCCTCGCATCTACCTCCGGAACCATAAAATTCTTCAAACTCCACATAACATGAATTAAGTGAGAACAGTGGGTATGGTGTAAAAAACAATAACCGGAAATTTAACGTACAAAGTCTTTCCTTGGGTATTTTACCCTGTAACATAAATCCACAGAACACAATGATTTAACATTGTGTTCTGTGGATTTAGGCCTTCATTAAGCCTTGATAAAAATAATCTGGTAAAAAACTTTAAGGTTTAAACGCTCTAACATACCCTCTAGTGTTAAACAAGTATAGGTGCGACATTGCCACCGTCTTACGTTATATTTTCAAAATATGCTCCTACAAATCCCCTTATTTGTCATTATCTCTCGACCTTCTTCAGGAAAGACATTAACTACAGATCTCCGTTGGCTGGGACTAAGTCATTTTGTCAATATGACATTGGATTAAAAGTTTGGTGACGTCAACTGTGACGTAACTTGTCCTTGCTTCATTATGGCCGGCCGGTAGGAATATTGTGATTTCAGAATGAGAATGTACATGAAAAAATTAACATATTAATATCCATTAAGTGGGTGGAAAAATCGATGCCCTTAGTCATTTTAATAGGTTTGATCAGCTGTTATGTTGCGTTGCATTTAATAACAATTATTCATATCACTGAAGATGTTCACAAAGTACCTTTTTATCACAGTTTCCAGGCAAAAAAAATTATCTTGCTTTCCAAACGTTTTGGCTTTATCCATAAGTGAAATAACTATTTCTGAAAAGTGCTACTGTATTTGGTTTCGTTCCTTTACAAAATAAATTCTCTTTGTCATCTCTTCTACATTTGCTGATACTTTCTTTAATTCCAACAATACTAATAATTGCTGTCAGGTAGTCCTTCAATGACTTTCTCTTATGTTTATTATTATATATATATAAATTTCATCAAAGCAGGGAGTCGTCTTTAAAAGTATATAAATTTCAACAACAAAGACATTTTGTATGATACGACAAGCTTTCGTATATTAACTTCGTCAGGTCTCTGAATCTAGTGCTAGAGCGGACTGGCGGCATACCAATCTTGTGTTTGTGTTTCCTTTCTGGACTGATGGAAGCCATATTTCTGGAAGAGTGTAAGATTTGCTGTTAATGTGATTGCTGTGCTGTAGGGAATGGGTGGGTTTTTTTCATTTTTCTTGTTGTGGTATTTATTTGTTTCTCCACAATATTTTTGTTTCCCCTTTCAAAGGTGTGACGTTTTGTCTTGCATTGCCCCGCAATTTCAAGACTCTTCCTGTCACCTTTTGTAGCGCCTCACTTATGTTCTTTTTGCTCTTGGCCCAAGGAACGCTTTGATTCCCCAAAGTAGAGGGCAGGGCAGTCCTTACAATGTGGTTTGTAAACTATATTGTTTCTTTTTGTGAAAAATGAACACTTGATATGCTGCCGGAGGGTTCGTCGTAGCTGCTAATTGATATCCTTGACATAGGGTAGACACATTTGTTTCACAGGTTCTTTTTCTTTTTCATAATTAGGCCTATCCTTCCAATCCCTAAATTTTGTCTCTCATACATGCCTTTAGTGTAATTAGGTAACTAAACCTATATCCAGCTTCTTACAGGCATACAAAATATGCACCTCATGGCTCCTTTTCCTGCATGCTTCAAAAATATGAGAACAGTAAAAATTTTCTTGTTACACATCATTAGCGTCCATGACGGTCTGAAAACTCATTTGACATATTTTAATTCATCATACATGAAAAAAATCATAGCAACGATTAAAATGGGGTGGTAAAGTGATGAAAGTGGTCGAAATATTTATATAAATATTAAACCACAGAGCTCTTTTTGTACTGCTTCGTTACTTAAATCGTGGCGACTAAATGGCTGTATATCATATTAACAACAAAGTGCATACATACCCATTTTTGTGCATAAAGATCAGGTGAAATTTTTCTTGAATCAAGAAACGAACATAACTGAGGATCATGATATTGTAACAGTTGCCTAAAAAGGTGAAATGGCCTTCCGTCACGGTGACACTCCCTAAAACGTTAAAGCAGGAATACTTAACTTTTAGCCGCACATATTGCTGTATAGTCTATCTAGTCTAACTACTTTAAATAGGAAATATTGCTTACTTAAGGTATCAAAAAATCCATTCCCCGCCATTTTTGAAGACTTTGTACATTGCAGCAGAATGAGCCATTTTCAGTGTTTTAATCTGGAGCAGAGTAAATTAAGTAAGATCTTTTATATGTGATGCTACAAATTATTCACATAAATTAAAAGTATTAATATATAAGGATAGAATCCTTTTAAAAGTACATGTACCAAATGACAAGTACAAATGAGATGGCAAGATCTATACAAAGCAACTAACCATCACAAACTCCAAAAACCAAACAGTGAAGAATGTTTTTAGGACTCATGTACACAGTGGAGTACAAACAATTGTCTTTTCTAAATAAATCATAGGTTGTTAAAGAATGGTGTGTTTTTTCAAATTTAGTGTGTTACCTTGTAATGTACTTTGAATGTGTAGCATAGAAGCAGTTATAAACATCACTAAGAGGTAAATTGAGTGTAATAAATGGAGATAACAGTTCAACTAATCCACTGGAAGTTCGATATTTTTCGTTTCTTGACTTGCAGTAAAAGGTTATCAGCCCTTCCATGTCCCTTGCAACTTCATCTTCGTCTTCTTCTTGCAATCGAAGTTTTGCTATTAACATAGAAAAGGAAAGGCGTAACAAAATTCCGAGAGTGGAAGCTAAACAATTCCATCAAAGTAATGCTACAACCTTCCAAAACGTGAGGGCACAATACTCTCCCTGAGACACAAAAAATGAAAAAAAATCAATTACTGATAATATCAATAAAGAATTTAGATGAAAATTTTGTTAAAAAAAAAAAAAATCGGGAAATTTTGAGGACGGTCATGCTTTGGATAGCTCTTGGATTTTAGGCTTAATATTTGCGCTTAACTGTTGAGTTTAGCTTTTATATTAACTTGGTAATCTTATTTTCGAACTTGGTTTAAACCAGCCCTTTCCAAGGATAATAGTCTTAGGACAATAGTCTCAAAATACTTGGATTTTTAGCTGTGAACATCGACGTCCTGCCCAGAACTTCCAACATGGCGGATTATTTCAAAATGGAGCAGTGAACAAACAACCTGTACTTGGTGGAGGGAGTATATTGCCATGAAATCATCCATATGAATTTACATGTATAGAGTTGATAGGCACAATGTTGCAGTTTCAATGTGTATTTTAGAACCGACGCTGATTTTGAAATCGGTTATTTCACATCGAGGAACAAATTGTACTGCTCACCACTGTCAACGTTTTCACTTTGGTCTACTACTTACTTGCTACGTACTCGGATTACTCAGAATCATCATGGCCTTCTGATTTCCAGAAGCGCGGTGAACACATTCAGTTGACGTGAAGAATTCTTAGTGGAAGTGTACAGCGATTTTATTGATTAGCTGGCTCAAAAAGTTGCCAATGCTTTCTTTGTCACTTTACAGGAGTTATCATCTATAACCTTCACAAGATATAGTTCCAATCGACAGGCTGGATGGATATTTTGAACGCTTATGTCACGCTGTGTTTATTATACGTTTTTCGAATTATTTACTCTCGTCGACCTAAATCTGTACTTGAAAATCGAAAATAGTTAAAATTTCAGGATGACGCATGTAAATGTCACGCATGTCTTGCTGATTATATTTTTGCTGTTGTGTAACTTTGGTATTAATTTTGAAAGAAATAGAGATGCAGGGAAAGCTTGTTTAACCTCGTTAGTACATTTTACAAAGAAGAGAGGTTTGAAAATCTTTCACCAGAATGTGAGAGGTATTTTCACAAACTTTACACAGTTAGAACATTTATTAGATCAGTGTAAAGATATAGACATCTTATCTCTCTCCGAAACACATATAAAGACAAACAATTATAATGAAAACGAAAACTTATACGTTATCCAAGGACATCATTTTATTCAACGGTGTAGAGCTGAAGGAAATGGTGGAGGAGTTGCTTTTTATGTAAAGGAAAACTTATTAAAGAACGGCGATTTGATCTCAAAACAACATCTTGCGAAAATATGTGGATCGAAATCAATATCAACAAAGAAAAAAATCTCTTACGCGCTGTTTATTACAGACCTCCCAATAGTTCAAAGTTTGCATCAAAAAAGTTCACTGATACTTTTAATGAAATATGAACAAAAAGTGATCATCCTTGGGGACTTTAAAGTGGACTACAATAAATCAGGAGACAATAAAGACATAAAAGACGATTTCACTTTACACGGTTACACACAAGTTATTAAAACACCAACACGTATAACAGACCAATCTGAAACATTAATTGATTTAATTAATACAAACAATCCAGATGCAATGGCGAATGTCGGAGTATTCTCAATGGGCATAAGCAACCATGACTTAATTGGATACGGACGAAAAATTAACAATAGAACTTTTACACCCAAAACTATTACTTGTAGAAACTATACAAGATATAATCCTGATTCAATGGTTAATGACATGGAACATGTTAATTGAAACCCATTGTACGAAATGCAAAACGTAAACGATGCTGTTGATTACTTTAATTGAACAGTTGCAGAGGTTTTTGATAAACATGCTCCTGTTGTAGTGAAAAGACTTAGAGGAAAACCATGTGAATGGATGACTCATGACATTAAAAAATTGAAAACAGATAAAGACTGGCTTTTAAAAAGGGCGAGAAGATCGAAGGAGCCCGCTGATTGGAGCATGTACAAAAAACTTCGTAATTGTTTTAATAACAAGTTAAAATCAGCAAAAAGTGTTTTCCACCGAAATATGTTAAATGAACATTCTAGAAATGCGCATCAATTCTGGCAATGTATCAAAACGATTTTTCCCAGTAAGACTAGCCATACCTCTACTAACATAATTAAAAATCAAACTTTTGTCGAGAAATGCAGCGAATACTATGCAACTCCAGTAAACGTTCTCAAGAAAAAATCCAATAGGTTGGCCGACTTTGTATGGAAATCAGCAAAAACGTATTCGCTCAAGAACAGAGAAGCGATTCAACATGAGGTATATCTCTAATATTTTTTTCTGAATCAGTTGAAACGGTTCAAACGCAAAAAAGCGTCAGGAGTAGATGGACTATCTCCTGGTATGTTGAAAGACTATCGAAACCAGATATCTAAACCACTATGTTACATTTTCAATCTATCAGTGAGAACTTGTACAGTTCCGTCACTATGGAAAATAGCCAAGGTAGTTCCCATCTACAAAAAGGCTCAAGGACTGATCCAGCTAACTACCCATGGATTCCTAAATAAACCTCTCAGAAATCTGCTGTTGGATGTACAAAATGAGGCCGATGCAAACTGTAGTTCCCAGACCCTTAGCAACAAACGCTGTCGACATCAGACAAAGCGCCAGTTTTTGACTGTCAAGAGTACAAGCATGACAAAAAGGCTCAAGGACTGATCCAGCTAACTACCCATGGACTCCTAAATAATAACATTATACGAGTGATTGAGCCAAGTGAACAGCCACCAGCTACAGAGCGTGTATCACCGAGGTAGCAGTTTCTGTTGGCACATTAGAGCCAACAGAAACTGTTTGCTGGGCTATGCTGTCCACAGGTCGTGCCTCACATCTACATCTTTTGCATAAGACGTTGGGGTCCATATTTATCTTTTTCAGTCCACTGCACCTTTTGTGCACCCAGTATTTGCAACTACAGCACAAAATGCTGTTGGTACCAACACCATAAAAGCACACCGCACAGGGATATTTGCCCGACCTCTTCAATGTGTCCAAACCAGGGCCGCAAATCATGACCTTGGTCTTGTCAACATTTACTCTGACTCCTTTCCTTTCAATTTCATCTTTCCAGATAAGTAAATGTCTGGTACACTCCTCTAGAGTCTCTGCTACAATAATGAGGTCATCAGCATACAGGTTCTCCCATGGAACACCCAAACGGAACTCTTTTGATAGTGCCTCTAAAACCACTATGAACAGAAGGGGACTCAACACTGATGCACTGATGCATCCCAACTTTCACTTCAAATTCAGAGATGTAACCATTTCCAACGCAGAACCGGCTCCTTGCATTGTTGTACATACCCTGTACTAGTTGGACAATCCATTCTTCAATGCCAAGCTTGCGCATTGCCCACCATATGATCTTGCGCGGAATACGGTCAAAGGCTTATAGATGCCATATAGATGTTTTTGCCAGCTGCCATATACTTTTCTTGCAATTGCCTAATAACAAAAATGGCATCCGTAGTAACCTTTCCAGGAACAAAACCGAACTGGACATGACCCCTGATGACTTTATTAATTAACCTTTCCAGAATTTTCATCACATGCTCAGTCAGCTTCAGTCCTCTGTAGTTACCACGGTCTAAAGCACCTCCCTTCCCTTTGTAAAGGTACACAACAAAGCTTTCTTCCCAGTCCCTTGGAATCTTCCTGCCATCAATAATAGAAGTAACCAAGTCACGGATCATCTCTGCTCCAGGGTCACCTTGATCATCTCCAGGACAACACCAGATGGACCTGTTGCTTTGCCATCTTTCATTTGTGAGACGGCAACCTTGACATGTCAGAGGTGACACTCATTGGGGAGCCATGATGTTGAGGGACAGAAGGAAGGTGTGATGGATCCCACTCAAATTCAATACTTAGGAGCCGATTGAAATGCTCTGCCCAGGCTTTTCGTTTCATTTCATCATTAATTGACAACTCTCCAGCATCATTTCTAATTGGTTTGTCACCAACAACATCAGTGTTTTCACGCCGCAACTGCTTGACAAGGTGGTAGACATGTTTGTTAGTCGAGTTTGACTCAATCCTCTCGAAAACAGCTTTGTCAGCCTCAAGACGTGCATGATGGATTGCCCTTCTAGCGACACGTTTTGCTGAGTCATATGCTGCACGAGAACCAGTACCTTTCTTCCAAGCCTTAAAAGCTAGCCGTTTGGCCTTAATCAGGCCATCAACCATCTCGTTCCACCACCAAGTTTCTTGACGCCAACGGTGAGGTTTACTTTTGCCACAAACTTTTTCAGTAGTCTCTAGTAGACTCCTCTTTAACCCACTCCAATGTCCTCAGTATTGGGATTACTTGCGTAATTGGCCGTCCAGCGAGAGAGAGAATTCCTCTTGAAAGTGACCCTGCACCAAAGGGTCTTTGAGCTTCCATATTCTTAAACGAGGAACAAACTTTTGCTTAGTCTTGCGAGGGATGTCAATAAAAAAGTCACAGACCAGAAGTCGATGTTGTAGTGCGACTTCCTCACCTGGGATAACCTTTACATCCTTTATATACCTGCGGACTGATTTTCTGTAGAGGATGAAGTCAATCTGAGTCAATGCCAGCCCAGATCTGTAAGTGATTAGGTGGCTGTCAAGTTTCTTAAAACAGGTGTTGCCAAGGAGAAGATCATGGGAGATTGCATATTCCAGCAATATCTCACCTCCGACAGGCTCTGACCTACCAAAACCAAAACCGCCATGCACCTCTCTAAAGCTGGTAGCAGTACTTCCAACATGACCATTCCAGTCACCACACGGGAATAAAATTTCAGAGGCAGGGACTTTAGATGTTACTGAGCTTAGCTCTGCATAGAATATATCTTTCTGTACATCACTAAGTCCAGTTTGTGGGGCGTACACAGATAGGGTGGAAACCACTCTCTGTCCAACAATTAACTTGACCAAGATAATGCGCTCTGACATATGAAGGACATCAAACACTTTATCAATCCACTCTTCAGCAACCAAAACCCCAACTCCGGCAGAGCCTTTGTCGTTACCACACCAGTAGACTTTATAATTTGAGTTCTTCCCTGTGATAGTGCGACATCCTCTTCCACGATACCTGGTCTCTTGAACACAACAGACAGCAATATTTCTACGATGGAGTATCTCTACAACCTCATAGACTCTACCACGCAGAGTATTCACATTAAGTGTACTATTTCTGAATTGTCTCAGGCGCTTGGAGGATTTGCCTTGATGGCCTGACCCTCACTTGGGAAACATGGATTAAGAACGGAAACATTTACTGCTGTAACACACGTGTAGGACTCTTCCATTGATTGCCAAACACCTTACAGAGCAAGCCAGCTTCAAATATGTTTGGAAAACTGCAATCTGACAACATTAAAGGCCGTTTCGGCTGGTACAAACAACTGTCAGGTGCTAACTATTTTATTTCTGTGGGGCAGTTGCTGGAGAGTGAGAGGAAAACTAAGGCTATATCCTTGCTGAAATTTTCTGGTATAGATTTTGATGTAGCATCTAGGTCACTTTAAGAGAGCAAGCAAAACAATCTCCCAGAGTGTGATTTGAATGAATTCACTGCTGCCGTAATGGAAGATACATTTTTAACTACTACTGACATTTCAGATGCAAATGCAATTTATTATGTATCAGGAGCCCATTGTAAGATTAAAGTTAAGACAAAGATCTGGGTGCCCTTCCTGCAGTAGAATCTTACTGGATGGTGAAAAATCAATAATCCTTCAAGAAAGTGACTTGGATATCGTCAATGAAAATGTAAAAATGTTCTCAGAGGATATCAACAGAGGTGGACTCCTCTCACCAAGTACTACAGCTTATAGTTTGTGTATGGCATGTTTTAAAGTATTTACTGTGATTAAGTCAAATACGGAACTCACGGCATTGTTTCTCTCAGTGACATCACAAAAGTACTCCTTCAACATGCTCATTCTGTCCGTTTTGTCTTCGGATACAGACTTGCAAGAACACGTGGATTCTAGCATCCACTGTGACCATGGACACAACTTTCTGGAGAGTCATATTTGTAGAATTTTCAATTGCATGATGAAGAACTTTGTAAAGGAGTTGACAGTCTGTTCAGAAA
Source organism: Morbakka virulenta (assembly GCA_003991215.1). Taxonomy (NCBI): domain Eukaryota; kingdom Metazoa; phylum Cnidaria; class Cubozoa; order Carybdeida; family Carukiidae; genus Morbakka; species Morbakka virulenta. Next base: position 60,837 of record RDPX01000666.1, read on the forward strand.
AAGGCAGTAAAAAAAGAAAGATAAGTAAACTGTGTGGAAATACTCAGTAGTCTGCTCGTTTCTTTATATGTTCGTGTTTTAAAGACAGTTGAAGTTTTACATGTTACTTAGGTTTTGTTTCCTATGGTTCTGCTGTCGTCAATATTATGCAAATAGGTTATAGAGTTTTTTCAACACCAATACCACTAAGTTACATGCAATATGTGTACTTTTCTGTGTTTATCACTGATTTTGACCATTTATTGTAACCCCGACCCCCTTCACAGATATATCTTTCATAGATTTCCCCCTTATCAGTACTTTACTGTAATGACTGATCACTATTTTTGGGAATTGGAGTTTCGTCGTATGATCAGATAGATGTAAGGAGAGCTGTTGATAGTATAAGAATGTACTTTTGCTTCTAAGAAAAACTGACTCCATCTTGTACACCGTGGAATCCAGTTTCCAGTCCAGACGTTATTATTTAGGAGTCCATGCTAACTACCGTCCGATATCAGAATTCCCTGCTGTGTCCAAAATCTTAGAAAAAGCAGTACATCAACAACTGATAGAATTTCTAGAGGCAGAAAACCTGCTAAATGAAAACAATTCGAATATCGTATGAAAAGAACAACCAACCTTGTAACCACCTTCTTTCTTTATCTAGTCGGTGCCATATTCATAGATCTGAGCAAAGCGTTTGATACGTTAAGCCAGGGCGCTTTGCTCACTAAACTTCCTTCGAATGGTATTCGTGGTAACGAATTACAATTGCTTACCGATTATCTTTTTCAAAGAAAGCAGTACGTACAAATAGAGTCATTTCCATCTGACTTTAAACCATGTTTCACTGCAGTTCCACAAGGGTCAGTTCAGGGCCCTCTACTGTTCATGTTGTTTTTTAACGACTTTACAGAAGTTCTTAAAGTATGTGAAACTGTGATTTATGCTGATGATACTGTCATACCTGGCAAGGGAAAGAGTGTTACAGAGATCGAGGAGAAGCTGACTGAGGAGCTAACACGTATTGAGCAGTATCTACGAGAAAACGAGCGGATAATTAACAAGAATGTTGGAAAGACCGTGGTAATGTTGTTTGGCACATCGAACCGAATATCAACACAACCAAGACCCCTACAATTTCGATTCAACGGAGAAATGTCAACAAAACTGGCTCTTACACATACCCAGGCCACTCACTAGACTGTAATCTCATACTTAACCAGGATTTCGTTAATGCTTACAAGAAAAGCAGTTCAAGATTAAAGCTGCCATCCAAACTACGTCAGCATCTGAATCAAGAAGCAGCTGTGAAAATATTTATGTCAACAATTTTGCCGATATTAACATACGTGCTATCTGTTAAATTGCATCTTACAGCTACATAGTCACAGAAAATACTGTCCATTGGAAAGAGAGCTAAACGGATTATCGGGAAAAGTGTGCTATCCATTCAGAAAACGGTTAAAGATCTCACAGTCAAGTTGGTTCGAAATTGTTTAAATGTCAAAGTTTGTTGCAATTTCCAAAAGTATTTCGGAGTACACAATCACAGCATGAATACATGAAACAATTTGAAAAAACTAAAACAGCCAAAATGCAAATTAGAATTTGGGAAGAGATCATTTTATTACCTGGGAGTGAGAATTTTAATGAAACTTTTTAACTTTTATTTATGTAGAAAAACATTTATTTTTAATAGCTTTTTTTTTTTATTATTTTCAGTCAACTAATTTTTCATCGTCTTTCCCAGGGCCTCCTCCAGGCTTTTCTGGTATTTTTGAATGTCAGGAAGTGAGAGAGGCCATGAGGACGAGATTTTTAAGTTATTTGATTTTTAGTTTTTAATTTTATATACTTTTTCTCTCTCATAAGAGGACACATGTTGACAGCAATGTTTATTATATTTTTATTGTAAACAACTGAATTTTATCATCCTCTATAAAGATAGAAAAAATAATAATAATTTTAAAAAACTAACAAAATAAAACTTAGCACCATCGGAAATTTCTAAAACACATGGAAATGATAATCTTGAAGATGTTTTCCATTACAATATTCTCAAAATTTTAAAGTCTTGTCGAAAAGAAGGAAAACGTCGACAGGGAGTTGTAATAGTTGTAAATAGTTGTAATAGTTAACCCTCCATAGAGCCTCGTTTGAGATGGTATCACCCATAAATAACACTTCAAAGCTGGATATGAGGTATTTCTTACTATAGCTAGCAAGTGTATGTAACAGAATGTAGTTACCCTGAGGAGGATATTTCAACATTCTATGATGTTCTTTAACAAAAAATTAATCAATGTTTTAGAAAAAATGACCTTATTCTTTTGGGGGATTTTAATGGAACTCTTTTACTCAAACCTATGTAATTAATTTCCAAATAATGTGGTCTGAGTAACACCAGTGAAAGTGAATGGAAGCTGCACGAGTTCTGTGTAGTCAACAACCATATTATCACCAAAATCATATTCAACCACAGAACAATTAGGAGGGTCAAGTCCCTCTCCCCTGACGGAAATACCAAAAACAAAATAGACTACATTATCTCAGATCAATAAGCCAAAGCTATATTCAAGAATAGCAGATTCTATCACTCTGTGGATAACGGGTTAGACCATTCCTTAGTACCAAACCTTAAAATAACAGCCCCAAAGTTCAAGATATTATGATCTTTGCCTAACCCCTTAAACGTAGAAAAATTGAAAGAAAAAGATGGTAGCGGCCTTTCAGAGGGGTGTTGGAGGACATTCCTTAGTATAGGCTACCATTCGATATTGAAACTCTGTATAGTGATTTTAGGGGCAAGAGCAACACCGCAAAGTTGAAGTCGAAAAAGAATAAAAGAATAAAAGAAATGAATCCTCATGAAAAAGTCGTGAAACAGCAGTACAAAGCAAAAAAATTTAATGAATGCTGACAAAAACAACATAAACAACCTAAACACAACCAGCAAAACATTTTAGCGCGGCATCCTAATGCTATGGGGTCAATAAAAGTTTGTGCAGGAAAATGGATTAAAACTTGACAAAAGAGGAGGAAAAGGAGTCGCACTACCTTTTTTTCATCTTCCACCACAAACAAGGCTTTGAACCTACTTTACCGAGCCGGGTTACTTTTCTTTTCTTCTTTTTTCTAAATTTATTTATTTATTTCCTTATGTCTGAAAACGTGTACAAACATAATAGTATGCCATTCATAACTGTGAAACAAATTGGACGCAGTACCACGACCCTCCTGCACCTTATTGGATCGTTAAGGAAAAATTGACATCCAGGAAAAGTGTTTCTCTTGTTCTTCTGCAACCAGAAAAATTTTTATCTTCTATTTAAAATTTTCTGGACGATTCTAGAAGTTTCATGTTTACAACTAGAATGACTATGCCAACGTGTAAGCCACATGATTTAGAAAAAAAGGGTCTCGATTCGTTTTATCTTTATTGGATAGTTTATCCGACTCTGGGATCATGGAATAAAAAATCATTAATGTCATATCTTTGTGGTCAGTTTTTAAATATTTAGTGCTGATAAATGTTGATGATCCGGGTAGCCTTAAAGTGGTGGAGGACCATCTTTCATATAAAGAAATATAAGCATCAAGTCAAATATGTATTTTGATGAAATGCAGTATATGTGGAAACCTCTATTTTTATATAATTCTCGTATATGCTGCAGAGAAATACAGCACGCTTTTGTTATGCTGAAACATTTAAGCAACTTAGAGGTCTAAAATACGTGTGTTGAATTGCCAAACGACATCCGATACTTTCCATCATTAAGACCAACTACCACTTATTGATAGTCCATTAGGAAGCTATTAGCTTTTTGACGAATTTAATTTAATTTAATTTAATTTAATTTGACGAAATTTGTACCTGCTAAAGGACCCGCTTTTCAGCTGAAATCCCCAAGTTTTGTTTTCTATTTATACTTATGCATGAACTTTGTTAAAGCTTTGCGAACAACTCGTGTTCTTTGTGGAATGTCTTGCAAAATAAAAGACAAAGGCATTGGAAGAATTAACGACAGGTCCAGGTATCAAGTCGGGATGACTTGTAAATGGCAAATTGGAAATGATAAATGGTGGCAATCGTTTTAAACGACGTTTTACACACTGGATTTGAAGACCTTGAAAATAAAACATTTTGTTCTTTTTCAGAATTTGACACAAAACTCTGCTTTAAATTATTCAAGGACCTGAGGGTAACTTGAGGCTACAACAAAGTTGAAAATCTGTCACTGCTCTATCACTTTAATGGGTAAATATTCACAACCAAGGATGAGAATACGGCTGAATAATGGTTGTTTTTATATAGTTGTGGAATTGGTAGCAGACATAACAAAAATCCAACATTAGTTTATGCAGACATACTGAAAGCATGAGGCAAGGATGTTACGGCTATTTGTTACTGTTTGAAAGAATTCTCGCAATCTCAATGTCAACAGCTGCATGTGTGGTTTCTTTCCCATGAGCTGAGTAAAAAAAAGTTTACACACAGGATTGAAACAACAATCTATAGACAATGTTCTAAGTGTATCCATTGATGACCCGAGAATCCAAGATTTTGGTTCGTCCAGTGTGATCTTGACAAGATTATTGAAAAAAAAAATTCTTTCCGAAGACAAAATGGAATTTCTTGACCGACTTGCCTGGAAACGAGGAGTGTAAAAGTTATTTTGAACCTTAAATCTCAAGATAAATTTAAAGAAAGTCTTAAGAACTTTCAAGATAAACTTGAACATGTATAATGTAACTAATAAACTCAATGGTCACCAAGCTTCTAACATAAACAAAAAAACGTATTTTATGAACACTTCTCTTTAAAAGTAATATTAGTGTACTATGCATTGTTTACATTTTCAATACCGCTGCCATATATAGTTAGTTCAAGTTAAGTGTCTATGTGGTTATAACTGCGTCACAATTTAGTACCAGAGAGTAGGAGATTGCAACAGCTATTCACTTCTAAATTATCTTTTTAGTGGCTCAACGAATGAAAATGTTTACCAACCACAGTTTAAAAATTGGCGCAATAGCCCATACTTATAGGAAAAGCACAGGTAAACAACATAGGTAAACAACCATGTAAAGGTAAAACATAAAGCAGTTTACACCAATTTGGGGAACTGAGTTTTACTTTATGGGCCCAGTGGAGGCCATAGATATTTTTCTTTAAATGTCATGTCATGTGTGGTGAAGTTTTCTGGGCTATGTTTCGAGAATGAGATACTTCGCTTAACCCCTGAGAAGTATCTTTTAAAACGTAGCTGAAAAAAATCTTACGACTCGAGGCATGATAAGCCTCCCATATTTAAAAGTTTAACTTCTTTACTTGCTTTACTTTTACTGCTTTTCTTTAGGGCCACAGAATGGTAATATTCTTTATTCCATGTTTAGAAATCTAAAGGGGTACTTTTTTACACAGTACGACAAACCTGCTAAAAAAATGCTCCAAGCCTGAAATCATAATGCCAGATATTTGAAACTTGAAGATATTCCTTTTATTAAAATCCAGTTATCAGTTATTGGGACTTGTAATATTTTGAGTCAAAGCAGGAGGTAAAAATTACATACCAGCTTGTATTCGACAATCTTCTTTCAGAATATCCTGTTCGTTCATGTCAAGTAAGCCATCCCAGGTACTGAGAGCATCTGGTTTCCCTACTACATTAAGGCACACCTGCAGTTGAAAAAAACAATATTGTATACAAACATGTGAAAAGATAATAGTTTTAATGTAAAAATTAAAACATTTCTGCATACTTTATTCAGTTTGGGCGGTTTTTTTTCATTATTTGACCACGTTTCATTCCATTTCGACTTGTGTCTGTTGACATAGTTTTATGTTATGTTGTGCCAGTGAGTCCATAATTCAGAAATTGTTGGTGAATTTGTTATTCTCCAACCACATTTCTCAAGACAAACCCTTCTTTAAAAGCTCAGTTTTAACTTACTATTCAATAGCTCTCGCATTAATAGAGTGTGTATTCTGAAATTTTCAATGCCCCACTTTAAATGTGACCTGATTCTGGTGAAGAATCAAATCAGTGATACGAGCTTAAATGCAAAGTACATGATGCACATAAATGGTGATAAGTGGGTCCTTAAGTGGTGTAATTCCCATAAAGTCTTGCAAAAGAGCATCACAGAAAAGTAAGGGTGTTTGTTGTGAAACACTCATAAAGCACAAGGTTCTTTCACTAAAGTTATATCTGATGGAATCATCAGCATGGTTGTGGTCAACACTTGACTGGTATGAGATGGGAGACTGCCTAGTGATGGTTTTGAATGAAATGGATACACAAAAATGGCATACATGAAAAACGTCAACCTGCTTTTCAAATTTAAGGCCATATTCGAATCAATGTCCATCTGTTTAAATTTGTGTGGGGTTGGTGAGTCTACTTTTTGGTGTCTCCAGTGATGAAGCCCAGAAATGTATGTCTTGGTATGTGTGCACGTGGTCCACTCGATGAATATGTACTCCTTACCCAGCTCTTTGCACATGAATACACAGATTTGGCAATTGTTACCACCACTCTCCAAGATTTTGCATAGTCCACCATGGTCTAATAACAGTTAACACTACACCTTTTCGATGATAACTACCGTTCAACCAGCTTTTTAACAATCCTCTCTATCACCTTCATGTGACGTACAACCTTTATTTACTTATATACTTCATTAAAATTACACTGGTCGACGAGTATTTTTCATCAACCATTTGTTCAGATGTGTCTAGGTGTGTTTAGGCGTTTAGGTGGATGCTGATTTCAAACCCGTAATCCGTTTTTTCATAGCACGTACAGTTTTTATGATGAGGTAATTCATTGACTTTAGCTTTCCTGATATAAAGGGGTCTTAAAGCATCAACTTTTTAATTAGAAATGTAAGCATAAACACATATTTCCTTTATAGAATGGAAAAGAACATTTAAAATAAATTAATTTTTCATAGTAGCATAGCTTAGATGAAATAGTTCTTCACTTTGAACAAAGGTTTAATTATACCTGACGAAATTTCTGCAAGCATTAGATATGTAAGCATAACCACATATTTCGTTTACAGAATGGAATATCTGCAAGCATTTCGTCGTCTCAATTTATCCAATCAGAATTTTTCTGATGAAGTATTCCATCATCTCAAAATCAGAAAGGCATAAAAAGGGAATGCAGTGATTTCGTCATTCGTTTTCACAGCGTTAAAATATTATGACAGTGTAGAAATTATTCTGATGTATTTTGCTAAGTCTTCGGAGAATTTACCGTCAAGGCCCAGAAGCGTACAATAACACCTGAGATCAACAAATTTTACAAGCTGTACTTCGGCAGTCCACTGGAAGATCGGGGCAAGTCATAGGCGCCGAACGTTATCTGCACCGCTTGCTTACGAGGGTTACGAGACTGGTACGTAGTAAGAGGAAGCCAAAAGACCATTTAACTGACTATTACTTTTTTTTTTTTTTTTTTTTAGTTTTAACGTCATTTTTCCCCAGCAATTGGGGCTCAGACGGTGCCCTTCACAGGGACTTTGATTTGGCAGTGAGGAATTTTTTGGCCGGATGCCCTTCCTGACGCCAACCGATGGCTTTTTCTTTTCGCAAAGTTCTAAATTCTCCTCGACAGCTCGGGGAATCGAACCCGGAACTCTTGGTTACTGTGCAGTGCACTAACCATTAAGCCACGGCTCCTCACTTTTGAAAAATAAAAATGTCACAGGATATTCGACGAAGAACAAGGGCAAAGTCGTGTATTCAAGCTTGAATTCTGCAATGTGGCCTGTCCCTCACAATTAAAGTCTACAAATCCCAGTACCACAAGGTGATAATATTCAAGGTTCAGATGATGATCTTGAATGTCTCAAAAGCGCTGACGAAGAATATTAAGTGCCAGATGACAGAGACTTTTATCCATTAAGTTTTCTCTGGCTGAACTGAATGACCTTGTCATATATATACTTATAATAATGAAAATTTTATATATTTATCATTAGGAATACATAATTGGGATATGGCATTGGCATTGATGGGTAAAAGCTTTCAGACATTCTTTTCATGGATGACCTGAAGCTCTATGGCGATAGCGAAAGGCACCCGGACTCTCTTATTTAGACTGTTCGGATTGTCTCAAATGATATTGGTATGGAGTTCGGGCTGGAGAAGTGTAGCATTATTATTATGGGGGGGGGGGACTAGTTAGAGCTGATGGAGTGGAGTTACCCGATGGTCGAGTCATGAAGCACGTAGGAGAAGAAGGGTATAAATACCTAGGTGTATTACAGACAGACCAGACAATACATTGTGAAATGAAGAAAAGAATTCGAGATGAGTATTCGATGAGTGTCGATCCTCACTGTACGCTGGCAATCTCATAAGTGCGATGAATGCTTGGGCAGGGGCAGTTGCAATTGTCAGGTACACTGGTGGACTCCTACAGTGGAATAAGGATGAACTTGCTCAGATGGATATCAGAAAGATGAATGGTGCTCTATACCTGAGAAGCAACGCTGGGCGGTTGTACCTTCCAAGAGACCAGGGAGAAAGAGGTATGATAAGCGTTGAAGACTGTGTGAAAGGAGAAATTAGGGGATTGGTTGAGTACCTACGCAACAGAAATGAGATTTTGCTAAGATTTGAGCGAGGCGCGCAAGTGATAAAAGAGGATGAGACTGTTGAAGAGTGCAAAGAAAAAGTAAACAATGAGCGTGTTGAACTGTGACATTCTGAGCAAAAACATGTGTTGTTCATAAAAAAAAGATTGAAAATGTGGCAAGTGAAACATCGTGGGATTGGTTGAAGAGTGGAGTCTTGAAGAAAGAAACCTAAGGTTTGATACTAGCAGCTCAAGAAGATCTCTGTCCGAACTCTAAATTATAAGGAAGATGTTTCACCTTTGTGTAGAATGTGCACATAGTAGGAGGTTGCTTAACACTGGCAGGACAAGGTCAGACACGATAACATCGCAAAAAGAGTCCACTAGCATTTATGCCAAAAGTACCGAATACCATGTGCTCAAAAGTGGTATCAACATATGCCCAGCAGTGTTTGTGAAGCATTAGATAAGGATGTGAAGATTTGGTATGAAATGATAGTGGAAACAGACAGGAGAGTTCCAAATAACCATCCTGATATTGTTGTAATTGACAAAAAAAAAGACATGGTATATAGTAGACCCAACACACCTAATGGATGAAAATGTCAAGAAAGGCGATGAGAAGAAAGAAAGTAAGTATATGACACTTGCAACAGAAATTATGAGAATGCACCATATCAAAATAGTGATTGTCCCTGTTAGCATTGGAGCTCTTGGTATTGTGCCAAAGAAACTTAAGGATTCGTTTGCAGTACTAGGGATTCCTGATATCACTGTGGTATTCAGGTGACCCCTCTAATCAGATCTGCTTCCATCCTTCGAGGAGTGCTAAGCCTCTGAGGTCCTGGTCCGGACTTGAGGATTTGCGATTCTCTCCCTGTATAACATCAAAACAGGTTCACTTCCCAACTAAATTTCTTTCCGGTGAACCTTGGGTCAGTGTCAGATGAGCATGGCGAGCGGTTTCAGCAGGAAATACGTGCTATGGAGAAACTTTACAAAGGTTTCTGGAATGAAAGCATGCTAGCAGATTACTGCTGGACAATACACCGCAATTAACCGGCTCAGGAGCATCGTCGGAAATAAAATTCACACCATTTCCCACACTGTTGTATGTACTGTAAGTACTACGCTTTTTATTTTTGTATTTCCTCTTTTTTGAATAAAAAAATAAAATAAAATAACTTTACCTATAGTTTTAAAGAATTTACCTTTCAAAAAAAACTTGAAAAAAGTGCATGAAATCTGCTGAAAAATTGGTATGGTGTGGATAAAATGGAGTGCATAATGGAAATCAGCATGAAAAACTGGTCTAGAAAAGTTTAGTACAGGTTTACATTCTTGATAATTAAAATAAGTTTCTAGGGGATAGTTTTTGTCACAAAAAACATTCCAAGTAAAATAAAAGTCTTACTAAGAGTAGTTTCATACTGTAAAAATTATTTTGCGTGTGTTTAACATGACCACATAAATCAAAATGGTTGTTAAAAATTTTGCAGTTTAATTTTTTGTTGGGGCCTTTTTTTAATCATTATAACAGTTACCCACTTTAGCTGGCCAGAAAGGTAGTAAAAACCAATGGCCAAAGGTACATGACCTTTGGCCATTGGTTTTTACTACCTTTCTCGTATTTAACAATACTTTTTATGTTTTCTTTACGTGTTTTTTCAATCTCAAGGTGGCCCTAAATGGCAAAATATTCACGCTACCATGCGCATACATAATGGTCTCAAGTGTGTAACACGATCCCTAATTTCAATATAGAAAGATATAGAAAAATATGGCTGACTACTATTTTCCAAGTTAAGACAAAATAAAGATATAAAATTTTACTATTTTTTATTTGGCAAGGAATATTTAAATAGTTGCAGCTCAACAAATCTAGGAAGAGACATAATATTGCTCAGGCAGCAATGTGCTAATCACCTGGTATTTCATAATGGAAAACAGCAAACAAATAGTTTACAAATACTAACTGGAGGTTTAATAAACAAATTCTCTATGTCAAGTACACCGTTAATAAAATAATCCACTTTCCAAACAGTGCAGAGAAAAATTTGAGCCTTTATCTCAAACCAGTCCATGTACTAATGTACTAACAGCTTCATTAACAAAAAATGATATCATTGAATTCAGGGGTGAGGGGTCACAAAATTTTAAGTGCAATTACATTTATAAGAACTGGCGGGGTCATTTAAAGCCACACCCACTTCATGCAGAGTGGAAAACGTGAGCCACCGAAACTTATCTAAACATCCAAAAGAAATTCACTCCTCAATTATTTAAACAATACTAGACAAACTACTTTCTAGAAAATCGCTCAAGACGTTTTGGGTAATGTTCTTTAAATCTAGTTACAATGTTATTGTGAAATCCTGGCTGGCTGCACAACAATCATAACAAGCTGTGTTCCACTTGGAGAAACATCAGTTGCTGCTTTCTGGTCTGAAGCATGCAAAACGTTGCAAAAGAAATAACTTTTCATCTGACTAAGAACTCACTCGCGATGGACACTTGTTAGCAGTGTTACCACTGCAATTTCAATAGGTGTCATTGCATGGGCTAATGCATCAGCTAAACCTATTTTCTGTAACACCGTTAGGAGACCTTGAATAGCTGGTACTCTTCCCTTGATATTTTTAATCCTCCGTGAATGTTCAGTGTCTAATTTTGAACTCATCCTGATATTCTGCATCAGTGCCTGGCTGCTCTTGGTTTTATTGTCCCCTATTGTCCACAAAGGTCTGTTCGTTGACCCTTATTCGTTTTGCATTCCTTCTTACTTTCGTTTTCCATTCCTTCTTACTTTCGTTTTCCTTGCATTATCATATTTTAAGGAAAACAGCTATTTCTTGGTTTCATACAGAACATCCAGGTTTTGCTGCAATCATCAATCAACCATTGCTAACGGCAAACAGATAAAATCTCTGGGATTCCTCAAGCATGATTCTACTCTCATGTGATGAGCAATCACTTTCCCTTGTGAAATTGCTTGGGTGGATAAGGTTTATTCAGTTAGAATTGTTATGGTTTTTGAATCTCCAAGCAAACTGTTAGGAAGCTCTATGGATATTTGCATGTGCACTGTTGTCATTGACTGTTTCCAATCATCTCCACATCTAGTGATTGCTCTTTCAGGGCCTCTCCAGCCTCCTCTTGCGTGAGTAGGAGGGAAATTAGGATCTGATTTCAATGTATCTGCTATTTCAATGTATTTGCTCAAAAGTTAACTCTCCCAGAAACCGAAGAAAAGTATCAAGCATCAAACTGACATGGAATGGATCTAATGTTGATTTCTGCAATGTAGCAATTACAGGATTTCAATGCTCAAAAAAATTTTATACAGTTCCAATAAACAAACAAAATCAACATTTAGAAAGCTAATATTAAGGCCTCTTTAAGTATCTTGTATATCAGTTTTCTCTGTTGGATCGATAGAAACATACAAGGCAGTACCATTAGTCTAATAGAGAAACCCATCTAGGATCTCCTTGCATTGGTTTGCTGTCACAAAATGTTCACTCTGGACTATTAGTAAAGTAAGGAAACAGTTTGTCAATTATTCCAAAGAAATGAGACACTTCTCTGATTTTGCTTTCAGTATAATATGTACAAAGAGACAACTTGTGGGAAACACAATGGTTGTAGTATGTGAATAGAAAGCTAACTAGAATACTCTTTTGAATGCCATTAAGCATTGGAACACCATCAAATGATTCATCATCATCATCATCATCATATTCGGTTTAACATCCTTTTACATGCTAGCATGTGTTGGATGCTTTCTTGAAATTGACTTCCAAGTTATCCTATCCCTAACCAGGTCTCTGCTGACACCTTTTTGTTTGAGATCCATCCTTAACACTTCCTCCCATATTTTCTTCAGTCTTCCTCTGCCAGTGGTTCCTGTCACCTTGATTGTTCTGCATCTACTTGCCATAGCATTCTTGTCAGTTCTCTCCACATGACCAAACCAACGAAGCCTCCTATTCTGCATACAGCTGCCAATACTGTCCAGATTCAACCTCCTTCTGAGTTCATTAGAACTGAGCCTGTCCTTTAGACTTATGTTGCACATCCATCTTATCATTCTCGTGTCATTCCGCTCCATGCAGCTGACATCTTCAGCTTTCACTGCCCAAGTTTCACTGCCCAAGTTTCACTACCATACATCATTGTGCTACATACACATGCCTGGTAGACTCTACCTTTGGTACGTAATGGTAGAGTTCTGCTGGTTAACAATGGCATTAGCTCCCTGAACTTACTCCATCCACTGTTAACCCTTGCTGTTACACTTGCACCAGCTCCTCTCTCAGCTCCAAGGGTGTCACCAAGGTAGCAAAACGTCTGGACAACTTCAATTTCCTCACCCTCCAAATGCACTTTCCAAAGGTCTAAGTCACAGGTTGCCTCTCCTTCTATGCACCTCTTGCAGCTAAAACGGTTACTTTCTGTCAGTTTGACCTTTATTCCACTGCATCGCTTATGTACCCAGTGCTTGCAAGTACCACAAAAGATTGAGTTGCTCCCAACTCCCTTCCCACAGACTGAACAGGGAAACTTTCCTTTCTCCAATGGCTTTCCTAAATTGCTACCACTGACCATCACTTTTGTCTTTCCCATGCTCACTCTCAAGCCTTTATTTTCCAAACCCTTCTTCCAAGTCTCTAACTTA
>RDPX01000666.1:75919-111009 GCA_003991215.1 Morbakka virulenta
TTTTTTTATCAGTCTCTTATTCAACATGGGGTACCATGAGGAGCATGCATAATCAAAAAGTGGCTGAATGAGGGCATTGAGGAGCAATCTGCGAAGGAAGTTATCTAGAAAGCTTTGTTTTCTATACAGAAATTTCAGTCTATTATTTATTTTTCCAAGTATTTTAGTTCCCATTGATTCCCCAGAAAGATTTTCATCTAGAACACATCCAAGGTATGTGACTTCTGAGTGTTGTTTAATTTCTATATCACCCCTCCTAATGCTAAGACTTTTAATGTTTTTGGATTTTTTTCCATCTGAAAAGAATGGATTTGGTTTTATCCTCACTAAAATGAATATTTAATTTGTTTTCAACAAACCAATTGCACAGTGATTCCAAGTTTTTATTTAAGTTTGGCTCTATGTGGTCAATATTGTGGTGTCTGAGAATTAAGCAGAAGTCATCTGCATAAAGAAGTAGTTCGCAGTCAATAGCCTGAGCCATGTCATTTACATATAGTAGGAATAGTAGTGGACCAAGAATTGACCTTTGAGGTACCCCATTATACATTACTGGGGTTTGAAAATTCCTTCCCAATGTTGACTGTGAATAATCAGTCCTGAAGGTAAGATTTAAACCACAAAATTGTAGAGCCACTAAAGCCAAGGCATGCCATTTTATCCAGTAAGATTTTATGGTCAATGGTGTCAAATGCTTTTGGAGGTCAATCAGAACCAGGTGCAAACTTTTTATCTGTTGTTAGCTTGATCCAAGGATGCCTTAACAAACACTGAAAAACAAAAAATGACCAAAAGCAAGAATGACAAGGTACATTAAAATCTTGTGTTGATGCACCAATTGAAGCCAGAGATGCTATTATAAAGAAACAAGATGGGGCAACTTCAAGTATTAATGCTACCCACATTCAGGAGATCCTACCAAGAACTCTCAGAAATAGTTAAGTTAAACTAAAGAAACCATCCAATCTAACTTTTAAATTTAACTTTTTTATGTAATGTGTAGAGGAACTGTACATTAAAGAAAAATAAAATTTGGCCTAAAAGAACTCAGTAATGTTTCTCACGGTAAAAACTCAGAGTAAAATTACAGTAGATAATAACCTACAAGTAACAGGAAAGATTTTGATATATCAGTAGACCTTCCAAGATTCGTGCATTTTCTTTGTTTTTACTTCTTTTATTTTCATTTCACACATTGTGCAGCAAAGACATTCTCCATTCTGTCTTCATGTATTTTTACTTCTGGAGGTTAAAATCATTTGCAATGATTCAAAGAAACAAAAACTTATTTTTCCTGAGGAAAATTATTAGAAGTAATGCCAATTTCACCACATTTTCTATTGCCAGTATGAATTTAAAATATAATTTAAAGGCATTCTAAGCCAATTCACAAACTGCAATTTTCAAAAAAATCCCCTTGGTGCCCCTTCCATTGATACTAAACTAAGTTAATCCCTAAATACTTTACTTTTCTCAAATTTTTTATCCCATACTTAGCACCCCTGTATCAACAGTCATAATTTCTACAATAAATAGTGAAGGTCTTTAGTAGAAGATCCAACTTTATGCTTTAACTCAATGGGCATGATCAATATCCACTGCACCAAAAGCCTTCGTTTCTCATTAAGAAGGCAATGACACTTTGAGAGCAGTATGGAATTCTGGCAAACCCAGAAAAGACCAAAGGAAAATAAGTAAGTTAAGAAAATTGCCAGGTACATGTACTTTATTGATGAAGTGTCAAGGCAAATACCAAGAAAAAAGGGCTTTGTCAGCATTGGGAATAAAATTTGTGTGACCATGAGGTTGATTTTTCATAAATATAAAGAGCTCTCCTCACAGTTCAAAATAAAACAACCAGATATAAAGTTGGGTTTCTCCACATTTGCTCTTCTTCAACCCAATGATGTGCTATTGGTGGACAATTTTGTACTCAGTCTGTATGAGTTAACACATATGAAATGTCATGAAAATGCACCATTAGAAAGGCAAGTTTGCAATCTCCATCCCATTATCAAATACTAACATTAACAGATATGTTAAAATTCTGCCAGGGGCAACTGCAACTAATAACTTTTATATTCTCTGACCAACAGGCAATAGTAAAGGTAAGACAGTTTCTGCACTTATGGTTACCTACTACTAGGGGAGTACCAGGTACAAGAAGCTTCAATTATGTTAGGTCTCTCTTAGTATCAACCATTGGTTCAGATAATGAACCACAAAAAATAATTGCATGGTGATATAAAGTGTGTGAATCCAAAGAAGATGATTTGAATAAATTTGACTGATTTGACTATACTATCACTGTAACTGGTATGAATGTACTTCAAAAGACTAAAAACTTTTTTAAGATTTCTTTTTAAATCTAGTCAGAGCCTGACATTATCAAAAACTGCAGTAGTTCACCCATAACCTAAACAATGTACATAGGTACTAAAAAACCCTTAACCTCTCTGAACCATTCCACTTTATCCACTTCTCTTATTAAAGTTCTAAAGCTGTGGGAAGAAATAAACCCTACAAAAGCAACAGGACTGGATAATACATTAAAAAAGAATTTTCTCAAAGATGATGCAGCTGCTTTAGCAGATTAAAAAACTGAATTATGCAATATCTAAATCCTGTGATCCATATCCTCTGGTAGTTCCAAACCAGCAAAAGTAAAAACACATTTTCAAAAAGGAACTTAACGTAATTCAAAAAATTATTGATCTATTTGTCTGTTCCCAAAACTCTCTAAAATACTTGAAAAGGTTATTCATGGTCAAGAACAGAAGTACCTTGATGACAGTTACATTATATAAATACCAATCTGGTTGTCATGCACATCACTCAACAAATAGTTGCTTATCCTACATAAGTGATAAGATCCACCGAGGATTTGAAACTGACATATTTACAGCCATTATTTCAATTGATCTACAAAAACTGTTTAACACAACTGATGACTAAATTTTTCTACACAAAATTGCATATCTTAACTTTAGTAACTACCATTTTTTGGTTTAAATCTTACCTTTTGAGCCATTCACAGCCAACATTGAAAATGAATATTTAAACCCTGGTAATTTGTCATGCAGTGTACCTCAGGGATCAATTCTTGGTTCAAAATCTTCACAAACAAAGATATTGACCAGGCATTGGCAACATAAAGACCAATTTAAATAGAAACTTCAACACACACACACACACACACTCTCTCTCTCTCTTGCGCTGTCTCTTTGTCTCTCTGTCTCTCACTCTGTCTCTTTGTCTCTCTCTGTCTCTCTCTCTCTCTGTGTGTCTCTGTCTGTCTGTCTGTCTCTGTCTCTCTCTCTGTCTCTCTCTCTCTCTCTCTCTCTTTCTCTCTCTGTCTCTCTCTCTCTCTCCCTCTGTCTCTCTGTGCCTCTCTTTGTTATTGGTTTGTAGAAAGAAACATAAGTATTCACTTTGGCAAGGGAAAAAACAAACCCATTCTTTTCAGATGAATAAAATGCAAAAATGTAAAAAAACTGAATGTTTGGAGGGTTGATATAGGAATCAAACAACACTTGGTGGTGACATACCTTGGGTGTGTTCTGGAAGAAAATTTGGGGGAGGGGGGAGTCAAAGAAAACTAAAATACTAAAAAAAATAAATGGCATGCTAAAATTTCTGTGTAAGGTAACAAAGTTTTTTTGGATATACTGTATGCCTTCACAGCTTGCTCTTAAAAACTCTTATTCAATCTCCTTTTCATTATGGATGCATCTCATGGTATCCACCATAAATCAGAGACTGTCAAAAAGCTCCAACTGGCACAAAACAAGTGGATTTGTTTTTTATATGAACTGAAAAACACAGCACATGCTTGGGCTACAGAATACAAAGCAATAAATTGGCTTCCCACAAAGCACAACATAAATAAAAATTATCTGTGTTAATATAATTAAACTTTCAAAGAAACTGCTCCAGCTTAACCAGACAAAATATTCCATCCTGTCAAACAGAGTCACATAACACCATGGGCCAAGTATGAATTAAATGCCACCTTTTGTACAAGTAAGATTCTGTACATTCTGCACTCCTTATCACACTAACATTACACACATCACAATGGTCATCCCTCTTGGTGATGATCAAATCAATCATATGACCATGTTTTGATCATGGGTGACTCCATGTAGCCTTGTGTCTAACTTTCTGGTGAAAAAGTTTATTGCCTATGACAAAATTAAGATTGGAATGAAACTAAAGTAGCTTCAAACCATCTGAATTCATTTAGCCAATGCCATGGCAACCAAGGTCATCCCAGGTTTCAAAATCACTACTGACTTGGGCATTGAAACCACCCAGAATAATAAGTTTCTCATCAGCTGGAACAAAACTGACAGCACTATGCAGTTCCTCATAAAAGGTCATTACAGCTTCTTACTTGCTTATATTGTTGGAACATATGCTGAGAAAATGGTTGCATATCTACCACAAGTTAGAGGACTTTAAAGTTTCACAATGCAGTCAGAAATGTTGCAGGGGCACTCTACACATTTTAATAAGGTTGTTCTGGCTTCAAAAATTACACAGTCATCACACATTCACCTTTCTGCTTGCCAACCCAGAAGAGTGTGAAACCAAATGTTATTTCAGTATATATATATATAAATACAATGAATGCTTACAAATTCCTCCAGTTATGGGTCAGTGAAATTACTGGGGTAATTAACATATTCTTTACACCATTAAATCTGTATTTGCTGCACACTGATATTAAAATACCATAGAATGAGAGCATTTCAAAGAAACCTCTAATCCAATCCAATAGGAGGTAAACTAATAATGACCATTAAAACTTGTTAAACGAAGTTTTTCAGAATTGGAGCAATTGAAGTAATTAGCATCAACACCATTCTCAAGAAAAATTGGAAAAATCACACTTTGTACAGTGCCTGGTTAACCCATTCGCCCAAACCGATGTGACGTACAAACCTTATTTTTTATTTACTTTTGAACACTTTTACAGTTGGATAGATTTTTATCATCACTACAACTTCCTTTGTTCAAATTACAGAATCTGCAAGGCTTCTCTTTTTCACTGTTTGCAAGGCAGCTGGGAACAAAAATCATTGCAAAAAATTAAACAAAATTTATAAATATTAACTTCATGCTACGTAAGAAAAAATTTTTCATAATGAGTCCGCACAAAGATATTCTGACTTACTGAATAAAAGTTATATGGTTACTTGTATTTTGGTGAATCTTATGTTAAACTGGCCCCTTAGGCCAGGGAGCCTGCCCAACGTATAATGGACCTGGTCCACGGTACAACGAAATAAAGCCTGTGCTTGTAAGATAAATATTTCCTCTGTTAAGTAAAGTCCATGATGTTAAAAGAAGGAAATGACTATATTGTAATGTTTACCTTCCATACTTCTGGCCTTGCATCACCAGGTAAGCGCTTTCCTTTACACAATTCCCGAAGTTTAGCTAAGTCCGGCTGCTTTGACAAGCACAATGTTAGGTCGGTTTTCCTATAAATAAACAAAACCGATGTCATCGTAAGTTCTTTATTAAACGTGCGCGCAAATTAGGGCTAGCAAGGCAAGTTTATGGGAAATTTTTAACGCCTTACCATGCAATATCCTCCATAGAACTGTGACCAATATCAACACTTTCCGCCATTTTGTTTACACGACGTCATCCTACAGCCATTTGAACAACAACAACTGTCAAGTCCAAGAGAGTTATTTTTCAAAAATGAAATTTCACTTGCAATTGTTTCTATAACAACCAGAAGGGAAGTTAACCTGATAGCCTCTGTTAAGAACATAAATTCAGTGATGCTGACTTTAGGACTTTCTTTTTTTCATTTATTACAATGAAGTTACATCTAATTGACATCTTACTTTGCTAAAGGACCTGGATGGACATGCACGTATTTCGGAATTCCGATTATTTGAAAATTTACTTCTGTTACTGCAGACATGAGTGACATCTCTATTGTTTTTAGTCGTGTATTAAGACAATTCGTGTTATCATATTCATTGAGCAGTCATGCTAGATTATGGTTAGGTCAGACCCACAGCAGTTAGCCAGAGTGACATGTGAAAACTTTTGGTGGCGATCTAGATTTTTGTTATTTCTGCCTCAGTGCTAAAAATATTGCCTCCATTTTTGTCGTTATTAGTTATATGTAGACAGTATATGTAGATTCTGGAAATTCTCATGTAAGAGTCAATAGGTTGACTTCACTTATAGAAATTATAAAAAACAAAGAATAAAAGATAATTGTCATAATATCTGTGACTAGATTCTCTCTCTTTTTGTTAGTTTTTCGTATTCTTTTTCTTACTCTTACACAACTGCCCAGACTTTCGGAGAAAAGACATATCAGTACAATGAAAGGGCTCATAAGCTCTTCTTCATCTTTTGTCGAAAAATTACAATTTTCTACACATAGGAAGTGCATTTACTTATTCCTTGAACACATGTCTCACCTGTGATAAAATTCGTTCAATGAAATACCTGGAATAGTGTGCCTGGTGAAAACTACAGCCCAAAAGGTCATATGCAGCGGTGGTGTCAAGCTGCAGATCTACTTGCCAACCAATCTCTCTCTTTCTCTCTCCCTCTCTCTCTCTCTCTCTCTCTCTCTCTCTCTCTCTCTCTCTCTCGGTTGTGTTTTACGTCATTTATTGTGACTCTGCACTTCTCACATTGTTGACAGTGTGCAGGGCTCTCCCAGCAGTTAGTGTTCTCCAGTAGTCTCTATCCTGAGCTACCTGTTCTGCTTCAGTAAAAGTGATCCCTGGATCTGCAAGGTCACGTGATATGATGTTGAACCAAGTGGTTTGGTTCTGCCTGGTGGTTTTTTGACTGGCTGCAAGAACTCTCTAAGCGCAAGTTTGGCTGGTGTTTCTTCTGGCATACGCAATACATGGCCAAGCCATCTTAATCTCCTTCTCTTGATTTGGGTACTTCATTTATTTGTGTTTGTGAGTTCATAAAGGCCTTTATTGCTGATGGTTTTGGGCCATTTTATGTTAATGAGCTTCCTAAGTAATTTCCGTTGGAAAACATCGGTCTGTTGTTTTTCTTTTTTAGTTAATTCACTATTATATAGAAATATACTGGTGATGAAAGCATTTAGTGTTCTGATCTTGATTTGTAGTTTTTTGCTGCTTTTAAAGATATGATCTAACTTATTTTAGGTACTGATGGCTAAACTTTTCCTTCTTTTGATGTCTTCTATGGTATCTAACAGGCTTCCCAGATATTTACATTTTTTCATTCTTCGCTTGTGTCTTCTCTGCTGATTTTATATTTATCTGTTTTTCCTTTGTTTACAAGGAGGTTCCTCTTCTTTATTTTATCCGGTATTTCCTTTTCTATGTTGTCCACTATGTGAGCTGCGTTTGATACCCACCCTATGTCGTCAGCGTATTATTGGTCAATAGTTGTATATATATATATATATATATATATCCCAAGGTACAGCATAGTTATGTTCGTTAATGTGGCCAGATATACGCTCTTCTTCAGATTCATAGGTCCTGGCACAAGAATGTTCTTGTTCTACAAAGTTTCCTACTGGTTTCAGAGCCTGAGCCAAATACCGTATTTTCTCTTTTTAACGCCCCCTCTCTTTTAAACGTCCCTCTCCAATAATCGCATTGTCCTAAATAAAAAACATTTTATAAATGTCCCCTCTCTAAAGAGCTTAAAGGGGGCGTTTAATAGAAAAATAGACAGTTATGATGTTGGAGTCAAATAAAACACAAAGTTTTTATTATCTCCGGTTTTCTCTTCTATGACAATACTTTAACTATACACCCGAAACATCCGATACAATTTTTTTTCTGATGCTTCCATTCTAAGCAAGATTTACATCTAATTTTTCCTTTGCAAATGGGTAGGTTTAGTGGTGACCACTAAACCCACTTCCCGTTTCCGTTTCCGTTTGCCCGTAACTTTGACTGTTATTTGTTTGCCGGGGTTTTCATTCAAAAAATGCTGCATCAGACTTAAAATTTCTATAGGAACATGACCAACCAATTCTTCCTTTTCTTCCTCGTTATTTTTATATATCCCAATGACAAACTTATCATATTCTAGTGCTTCGGATCGATCGTCCCGACGGGCTACTAGTTTTTCTCCAACAGATGGCGTCCAAATACTTTTATGAACATGGTAACAGGTTCAACAGTTTTCAAAGAACAATTTCAGTGTTTAAAAGATGCCGACATCTAGATAAAAATCTGTTCGAGGCAACTGACTCAGACGTCGAAGAAGCAAATAAGGAATTCAACCTTATCGACCAGGATGAGACCGAAGATGAGTTTGTTGAAATTAATGATTTGTAACTTATGACTTATGATTAGTGATTTCTGTGGAAAAAAATTATGATACGATAAAATATTTATTTTTTAAATAAACATCTCTCTCTAATTAATGCCCCTCTTCAATAAAGGCCCCCTTAAAAACCCAAAAATTTTATAAAAGCCCAGGGCGTTTAAAAGAGAAAATACGGTTTAGAATAAAGAGTACTGGGGACATGCAATCACCCTGTGGCACACCAATGTTGGTCTTAAATTTGTCACTTTAGTAATTTTTTGCATCTTATTTGTAGTTTAACTTCCTTAATCATGAGTGCGATCATACGTAACTCTCCTGTATCTAAAATTTCTGTGAGGTCTTTCATGAGGGTGTTTCTACTGACTGTGTCAAATGCCTTGGACATGTCTAGCATTGCAAACCAATGGCAATTAAAAACTCCACGTCACTGGTAAGTGCATGTGACACGCTCTTCAGTTCACCATATTACTGCATGATCAATACGAGGCCAATTATTTGGTTTGTCCTCTAAAATTCGACAGACATAAACAATAATGACAAAGACTGGTAATGTAGGCACCAGAAAATGAGCTGGGTCTGTCTTGTTTAGAACATCGACTATTTTCTTTCCTTTCCAAGTCATACAGTCTATACCCCACTTTTCCATTCGTATTTCCCATGATTTTCCTAGCTTTTTTATCCGCAGTCGTGATCTTTGCTGTATCTCTTTTTCTTTTTTCACGTTATTTGGGAGACAACACTGTGTTTTATCTCCGGAAAATATCTTAATTTCATTGTATGACTCGTCAAAATTAATTTCATATGTCTGCCTGTTCTTCAGCCTGGTTGGCAAGACCTGACGATAAAACAGTAATGAGAAAATGCCTAGATTTTGGTCTCTGTGACTTAACTGACAAACCAATTAGGTGCAGTGTGGTGGGGACCAGAGTATTTCCACTTGTTGCTGAGTCATGCACACTGCACCTTACAAAAGAACTACTCCTCCGCTGACAGGTTTCGGGTTGTCACTGCGCACATTTTATTTTCAGTTCTCTGGGTTAAAATTAAACCCTCTGTGCAATGTTGCAACTTCTGAATGAAATAGTGAATACTCTCAATTTCAGCAAGACGTGAGACAAGCGCAATATTGGGAGCACCATCACGCATAAGTATGTGGATTCTAGACAGTTCAATTTACCAGTCTTGGAAGATTGAATTAAAAGCTAATTCACTTAAAGGACCAGCGTGTCTTCCTGGAAACTACCTTGCATTTGAACTTTGCTTGATCCAGTTGATCAGTTTTGTTAAAAATTTGTTATTTTTTTAGTTAAGTAAACAAAGGGAACAAACAGGATTCTTTTATGGAAGAATCTAACCGTGTGGAAACTTTTGACTTTTGCAAAACATGCAAAGCTGACTCACTATTGGACATGGAGAAAAAAATTATATTAAAGACTCAGACCCAAAGAAAGACATCGAGTGTGTAGAGCCAATACGTTTGGCTGATTTGTTATTTAGAGAATCTCTCTGTTAACACAATGTTCCAGCATAAACTACAAACCACGCTCAAAAGCTGGTAAAGGCCATGTTTTCACACTTAAAAATCGCATAAAAATTCTCCTGTAGGCAAACAAAGACAACAAATATTTTGTCTGAAGCTGTTGCCAAAAACAAGTTAGCAATTTGAAGCCAACTTTATCATGTTCAGGCCTATATAAGTGCTTTAAATTTGCTACTGATACCCGTAGTATGGGTATGGGAGCTCAACAGAGCTTCAGGGGTTTGGAAAACCCAACCCTGCATAGTCTATGGGTCACCCTTTGGCAAGGTGTAGTACCCATTAGCCACCCCTCCCAGGGTTACGGACTGCCTTGTTCCTATCAGCTTACCCTGCTGAATAGGGGTATGTCTCCGTCTTTGGGAATACCAGCTTCAGTGGCAGCAGGCTGAAGTTTCCATCACGTGTGGCAACTCTCACAATGAGATTAATGGTGCAAGTGAATTTGACGTCTTGTTTTCTAAGTAAGGGCAGAGGCCACACCTCCGAGTCAGCAGGAGACTGCGGTATAAGAAAGGTCCTAGGAAACCCTACTTAGATTTTCTCTTTTACTGAACACACTCCACTATTATGACGCTTCAAGGAAACTTACCATACCACGTCGTCCGTCGCGTGGGTCACCAAGGGGCGCGTTCTCCAGTGGAAAATCCAATAAAAACACTTTAATCTACGATCCGTTGTAAGATTTGGCACGTGGAATGTTCGTAAACGAAGGCCGTAGGAAAATTTAATATTAGTTACAATGAAATGGATATAAACAACATTGATATTCTAGTCATTAGTGAAACCAATTGGAACAATAGTGGCAGTTTCCATTACAATGAAGGCAACAAGACTGTTCTGTTTTCCGGAAATGATGAGGGAGAGTATAGTCAAGGTGTGGGCATAATTCTCTCCAAGGCTGCAGCCGATGCTTTTCTTGGCTATGTCCCTATCTCTGATAGAATTATCAAGCTGCGAATCCAATCAAAGCCGCATAATCTAAGTATCATACAATGCTATGCACCGACTACTGCTGCTGCTGATTTTGAAGTGGAACAGTTTTATCAATCACTTCAAGAAACAATTGACACCTGCCCCAGCAGAGAAACTAATAATGAGTGATTTCAATGCCAAGGTTGGACAGTCTGCAACGCACTGTAACACTCATGGGAAATTCGGTCTGGGGCAATGTAACGCCAGGGGAGATGAACTAACACGTTTTAGTACCTCTAACAATCTCACTGTTGCAAATACTTTATTCAAGCACCATCCCAGATATCTCTATACTTGGGTCTCTCCTGATAACAAAACGAAAAATCAGATAGACTACTAGTTAATATCTGATAAATGGAGATGCAGTGTTAAAGACTGCAAAACAAAACCCGGTACTGATTGCAATAGTGACCATCAGTTACTAACAGTGAGCTTTAAGCTCCGATTTAGAAGGCTTCGTGGCAGGCCACATGTTCCTTTACGGCTCGATTGCTCCAAACCAAACGATGATTACGCATTAGAGCTAGAAAGTAGTTTTCGACCATTGCTAGACTTAGATAATGGAATAACACCAAATGAACTTTGGGAAGAGGGAAAGGATGTACTATCTACCACTGCTCGCAAACACTACCGTTACCCTGGATTTCAAGAGAATCAATCGAAGCAATTGAAATTAGAAGGTCCCCAAAGAGTAAACGAAACCGTAGTGCTGCAGATAATCGAAAATACCAAGTGCAAAATACAACAGTGCAACGTCTGCTACGAAGAGACGAAGCTGCTCAAATTCACGAAATTTGCGAAAATGTTGAACGGAACTCTATCGTAAACTCCACGAAGGAGCTGTATCAGGGTGTGAGAAAATTAACTAAGAAATTCCGTCCTAACATCGATACCATCAAGTCTGATGGTGGGCATGTCCTGTCAGAGGCAAATGGTGTAAAAAATCGTTGGAAGGAATACTGCAGTAACCTGTACAAGAAAAATGTATATGTCACCACCCCTGCGTTTCCTATTGTTAATCCTTCTCCTAAAGAACCCCAACCACTGATTTCTGAGGTTCGAAAGGGTATTAACGATCTGAAATCAAATAAAAGCCCTGGATATGACAACATTCCTGCAGAAATTATAAAGTTCGGTGGATACTCTGTTCTTTCACAAACTCTGCCTTAGAATATGGCACGAAAAATCCTGACCTACAGACTGGGTTTCCTCTTTGTTCTTACCCCTTCCTAAAAAGGATGATTTTCAGGAGTGTTGTAACAATAGAACTATTTCCTTAATCAGTCACCCGAGTAAGATACTGCTTTATGCAATCGCAAACAGGATAAAAGAAAGATTGAATAAGGAGATAAATGGGGTGCAGACCGGTTTTTGCACAGGCAGAGGGACTAGAAATCAGATATTAAACCTCAAAATGATTATAGAGAAAAACAGAGAATGTAACAAAGACATATTTTTATGTTTTATTGATTATAGGAAGGCATTTGATACCGTCAATCACGGAGTTCTATGGTCAAACATGCTATCAATGGGCTTTCCACAACATATAGTTATTTTAATAATGCAATTATATGCCAACCAGAGAGCAGCAGTAATAACTGCACATGGGTTAACTGAATGGTTTAGTATTGAACAGGGAGTCCGACAAGGCAGAAGGGTATTCAGAAACAATAATGCGTGATGCACTTGAGGATACGGAAGGTACAGTGAAAATCGGTGGCAAATCCATCAATAATCTAAGATATGCAGATGATACTGTTCTCATAGCCGCCAGCATGATCGAACTACAATCTCTGGTCAATAAGGTTAACACTACAAGCGAGTCTGTGGGATCATTCGTAAACGCTAACAAAACTAAAGTAATGAAAATTAAACGTACCAACTTACCAGAACTTCTTGATAACATTACTGTTAACGGGGAGGCAATAGAAAATGTAAACGAATTCATTTATTTCGGTGAAAAAATTACAGCCACTTATGACGACTCTAGCGAAATTAAGAGAAGGATAAATATAGCTAAAAATGCTATGATCTCTTTGACAAATATTTGGAAAGATTCGCATATATCTTTAAGCACCAAGAAACGATTGCTCGCTTCCCTCGTTTTCTCCATTGCAACATATGGTTCAGAATGTTGGGTTGTAAAGTAACAGGATCTTAAAAAAATCGAATCTTTTGAAATATGGTGTTATCGTAGGTTACTGAGAGTTAGTTGGACTGAGAGAAAGACTAATGAGTGGGTCACCCAGAAGATCGACTGTTAGACACGTCTTATACCTTTGATCACCAAGCAAAAACTTTCTTTCTTTGGTCATAATTGCCGTCATGACAATGTTGACAGGGATCTATTATTAGGCTCTGTATTTGATAAGCGAGCACGAGGTAGGCCTAAGACATACTGCAGTGATAACATCTCTCAGCTATGTGACGGAAAATCAATTTCAGAACTATATCGAATGGCACAAAGTCGGTCTAGTTGGCTAAATTTTTGTGAAGGGCCACGGCAGATGTTGAGATGATCTTTCCATTTGATGATGAGCAGTAGTGACGAAAATGTTATTTTTTTGTTCATCCTTATCAGACATTGCTTCAAATGGTCTTATTACAGCATCTTTACTGGATATATGTGATATTTACATTGAGCCTTGTTCAAAGACAATGTTTCAAAAATGCAATTCATCATTATTGATGGCATCTTTGACTAAGGAAAACACAATACACCCATTCTTCAGGTAATATCAGATCAATGTTTACTAAAACTAAACGTCTTTGACATTGACAAAAAATGCGCAAAGTAAATATCCTAAAAAATATACAGTGCGGCTTGTGTTTGCCATCCAGGTCATTTATTTGTCCAAAAGGTGCCAAAATTTGTCAATGCAAGTTGAAAATGTTGTTATTAATTAAAAAGAAGCAGAAGAAAAAAATCTGCTTCAAGGGAATACATGTGTATGCCGAATTTATAAACTTAAGTAAAGAAAATACTTCTACAGGTTGGCTCAGCTTGGGGAAATCTCTTTATAGAGCTGTCATGCAAAAGAATGTGATAAAGTCGTATTTTACGTCTGAATTTGAGAATAATTGTAAACACACCAAAGCTGATGACAAAGTTACACGAGTAGTTCTTTTTGCTGAAAAATTAAATGCCCCATTTGCAAAACATGGGATAATTCTCCTAATACTCCTAAATAATAACACTGATGTTATTATTTAGGACTCCATTCTTATATACATTCTTGCAAGCCTCTTTTTCAAGTTTTTCAAAAAGGTACCTTGAATATGGATAGAACCTTGCTGTCTCATATTTTAAAGCTTGGTATTATTGCTCAAACTGACATTATCTTTTGCATAGATATTGAAGTTCCTGCAAATTACAAAGAACATTTATCAGTTCATATTGGATTTGAGCTGTAAAAAGATCTGCTTGGGACTTCAAAGTTTTCTAACTTTCTTAGGGAAGACCAACTATTTTGTGTAAAAGCTTTCCGTAATTTTTGTTCTACATTATGCCATTCTGAAGTGCATATCTGTATTCTCGAAGTCTTTTGAAAGCTCAAACACTGAAGAAGGTCATGTAACCCATTGTCTGTAACCGCAGAAAATTCTGACAAATTAAAAGTAGAACTACTTAATTATTAAACTGTAAATAAGACAGAACTACTAAAAAAGGAAAATCATAATTAAAGCCAAAAGAGGATTGATAGTATTGGTTAGAAGTCATTGGTAAAGAATGATCTCTTTGAACATTGGGTTTTCTGACTCTATCAAAACTTGGGAAGATTTCTACTTCTCATTCCCTATAGTGACTCTTTCTGTGAAGGAGTGTTCACCATTGTTAAGTAGATAATTAACAACTCAAGACACAACTTGGGAAAGGTTATTATCAAACAACAGGCCCGTTCTATGTATATAAAAGCAAAGCTAGTAGAAGTATCCCTTTTGCTTTGTCGAAAGCCAAAATAAAGCTAAATAAGCAAGAGATAAGTTCTGGTTATGAAAGGGAACCATGGAAATGTATGCTGAAAAGCTAAGACTGAAATTTATAGAAATTAGACTGCTGCAGATGAAGATTAAGGTCTAGTTAACACAATATAATCATTAAAAGTAACTGAAGGAACGTTTTTGTTTATTTGGAATTGGATTTTGTTCACTGACATTCAATATCTGAAAAACATAGAAATATTACTTTAAGTAATGAGTGTAAACTCTTTCACACAATATTATCAGACCTTAGTTGTTGTGGTACTGCACTTCGTTTTCTATCTCAGAAACGGTAGAAACCACCCTTGTCGATCTAACCTGGCCAACGACACGGTTTGATTTAAAGGATTAGAACTTAACCTGCTTCAAACCATACCTGATCGCAAGTTTGTCTCCCAAGTGATAAACATGGTACGTAATTGATATTTCATTCTGAAAACAAGCATCAATAATCGCAGCAAAGTGAAATAACTAACAAATGGAGTACCACAAGTCTCAGTTCTCTCACACGTACTCTTCAATATCTACACTTCTGATATTCCACCAAAAAATGGTCACAAATACCTATATGCTGATGGTATATCAATCTCAGTCTCTGCGAGAAACTTAAACGCTACTGATAGGAGTCTGGAGCAAGATATTTTTTAAAAATTTTATTTTATATACTAATGGGTCACCACTCATCAAGGCTAAAAGCCACTCGAAGATGATATGATATGATATGTCCACACTAGCCAGTATTATATCAACTGGCTACTACGTAAAAGTTTACCAAAACCAGCTTCTCTATTCCATTAGCTTCACTCAATGGTCCATCAGAAGATAAAAGTTAGACTTAACTGCCAGCTCCTATAATTCACAGAGAACCCTGTATACCTTGATGTGACTTTGGACTGTACCCTGACATACCAAAAACTACTAGAAAAGGCTGTCAAGAAGACAAATGCCAGGCTTGCTCTGCTACGCACACTTGCAGGAACATCATGGGTTGGATCTTTCTCCACACTTAAAACATCGAGTGTTCCTTTAGCCTTCTTTGCTTCTACGGGCAAGAGGTGCTCATGTTAAAATGCTAGATACTGTCCCAAACTACACCATGAGACTAATCACCGAATGCACCTTAGATACCCCTTTCAATTTGCTTTCTACACTGTCCGGTCTTGCTTCACCGGAAATGAAAAGAACTCAACAACTACTCTCACCAGTATACTGAAGCTCTGAGGAGGCGGAACATCCCATTAAGGACATACTAGAGGATACCTGTAACCATCGTTTGAAATCTCGAAAGAACCGTAGAGACTATTCAGAAAGTGCAGTAATTAGTGACAAGTACCATTGTGCCAATCTGTGGCTTCACTTGACCCCGGTTTAGTCAATGGCAGTCATCTACATCAACACTGAAGGGCTTTCTCATAGTACAAGCAGCTTATCCCAATGGTTCTGACCTGTCCCGCCAACTCTTAGTAAGGTTAAATAGATTAAGACTGGGTTCTGGAAGGTTAAAAAATGGTGTGAAAAGATAGGTATAACAGCGAAAATACGAGAGAGAGAGACAGAGAGACAGAGAGACAGAGAGACAGAGGGAACCTTTTCAGTATATTCTATCGATCATAGCTGTTAGAAGGTCTTCCTTCGGGATGTCGGTCTTCTTGCATATGATGTCTGGAAAGATAAGCTTCCGAGATCGCTTGAGTGATGATGGGTGCGTCCATAACAGGTACGACGACACAAGTACTTCAAGTGATGGCAGCGCAGAGGTCAGACATTTTCTTCGTTGGTGGAATTACTTTTTTGAGTATCGTTTGTTTTATGGTACCTCGTTCAAAATTTTGTACAAGTGATGGGATTAGTATTTTACTTATGAGAAAAGATGCTGGTTTGAGAGCAAGCTTTACGTATTCTTCTCTATTTGTGTGATTGAAGCTTGTACCAAGTATGAATACAAGAAGAAAATCATTATTATTTTCGCTATTACTTTTTTGTTGTGACATAGAAAGTTGCCCTTGTCCAAGTCTGTTTAGTAACAAAAAATATTCTACAATTCTTCATCAGAACTTCGTTGACTTTTTTGGGAAAATGGTTCAAATCTAAAATTTTATACTGCAACGAAATGTCAACATATTCGGTGTTACAGAAGCCCACTTACAAGAGAATATTCCATCATCTGTCTGGGGAATGTTTTGGAAAGGTGTGATTGCGGAGATAAAGGAGGCGGAGTTGGAGTTTACATCAAACAGGATACTGAATATGTACGTAGAAATGATCTTGAAGATGAGAGTGTAGAAGGTGTCTGGATCAAAATCAAGCAAACGAACTCGAAAAGTTTTATCATGGGCTCAATATATCGGCCCCGGGTAGTTCAAATCATCTCAGTCAAACTTTTGAAACAAATTTTATAAAAATCATTAAAACACTGAATCATAACAACAAAGAACTTATCATAATTTGTGATTTAAATATCTATTATCTTATTGAGGAATCGCATCATCAACTAAAAGAAAGAATTACACTCATGGGAAAGAAGTAAGTCATAAAAGAACCAACAAGAACAACAAAGAATCGCAAACAAATTTTGATATCATCCTTACAAATTGACCTGAAAACCTCTGTAGAGTCAGTGTCATTTTATCAGTGATCAGTGATCATAACATAATTGGATGGAAACGCAAAAAGAACAACATTAAAATGTCCGAAGTGACAATAAATTTCCATGACTACACAAATTACGATGCAGAAAGTATAAAGAATGAACTCTCCTCCGTTGACTGGACTCCTGTTTACAAAAAAATGTTAATTCTGCGTGGAGTGCATTAAAAAGTATCTTATTAAAAGTTATACACGTTCCAATAACAACAAAACGTGTTAAAGGAAAGAAATCCCCATGTCTGAACCGAGATCTAAAGAAACAAATGAATTTATCTGACTGTCTTAGAAGGAAATTCCAAAAGTCTAAGTCAGAAGGAAGCGTTAAGAAATACGGAGTTCAACGAAATAAAACAAAGATATCAATCAAAAAAGGAGTACAACATGAAGCTGTTGAACAATCCTGCAACAAACTGAGAAAATTTCTGGCGAACAATAAAAATCATTTTTCCATCAAAAGAAAAACAATCATGTATGAAATTATTCATCATCAACGGGAAATCCATCTCTCAACCCGACAAGATGGAATCTAAGTTCTGATCCTTCTTCTCCGACATTGCGAATTAACTTAAAATGAAGTAATTATTTATGAAGGATTTTATCTGGGCAATTTCGTATTATAACAATAGCAGAACTTACACCACATTCAATTTTCGCCCTCTTACCGTAAATGAAATCTGTAAACACATGAAACGGCTGAATTGCAACAAAGCATACGGTGTCGATAATATAGCTCCTGGATTTTTAAAAGACACGGCAATGATCGCTGCTAAACCGCTTATTCGCATTATCAACCTTTGTATTTCTCAAGAACAAATACCTAATGACTTCAAGATCGCAAAGGTTTCCCCCATATTCAAAAGTGGTTCAAAATACCTGCTAGATAACTACCGTCCCATTTCGGTTTTGCCAGTTTGTGCCAAAATATTAGAACGTTGTATCCACAAACAGCTAATGAACCACTAATGAACTACTATCTCAGCATCAGTATGCCTTTCGGTGCAAGAAAAGTACTGAAGTAGCTGAGAAGATCTTTACAGATACAATAAGACGAAATATAGATGCTGATAAGCTAACAGGTGCCGTGTTCATCGACCTTAGCAAGGCGTTCGATACCTTATGTCACGGTCAAACAATCTACAACCTTGAGAACTACGGAATATGTGGCATTGAAAAAGAGCTTTTTAGAAAATATCTGTTCAACCGAAAGCATAAAGTCGATTTTCAGAATATGCTCTCTGATTCGAAACCTGTTACATGTGGTGTGCCTCAGGAGCCAATCCTGCGGCTTCCACTTTTCCTTCTGTGTTTTAATACTGTAGCTGACTTGTTGTATAAGGGAAAGTCCTCATGTATGCCGATGACACCGTCATATTTACATCTGCAGTGGACATAGAAACAGTTCAACAAATGTTAAAGGATGATTTTAAAAGAGTAGTTGACTGGTTGGAAAGAAAAAGACCTGTTACAAATATGAAAACTGGAAAGACAGACAGCATGATTATTGGTACACAGTAAAAGACGAAAAACAAATCACTATCTATTGTTTACCGTCAAAAGCAGATTTCCAACCCTACATCTTATAAATATCTAGGAGTTACACTGTATCCCACATTAAGCCTGGCAGATCACTTAACGGCAACATAAAAGAACGCGACAGGACGGTTATATCTACTGCAGAGACTGCGACCACAATTAACCGTTAAACCAGCAACTTCGATTTACCAGTCAATGTTGGTGCCACTCTTTACGTATTGCTCAATAATTACCTGTAACACAAACAAGACGTACAAGTAAGGATTCAGTAATTAGAAAATCGAGTTGAAAAAGTAAATTTTCGAAGCCGACGTGTAACCGCTCTACCATCTTTCGAAGATCTATGGAGAAAGAAGACATGTGTTTATGTATACAATTGTTTAGATGAAGATGTGTGTGACTCAATGAAAAGATACTTTGATATCATGGAGAACGGAACTAGAAGAAATGGAAAAATTACCCAAATTCCAAAAATTAAACTAAAATAAACGAAAAGGAGTTTTTACTATTGCAGTGCAAAATGTTTTAATGAATTTCCACTAAATGTGAGAAGCTCCGCCAATATTCACGAATTTAAAAGTTTCGTTGAAAAATGATCTTACTTTAGTTTTCTCATGCTCTTATATTGTTTTTAGCTTACAAATACTAATAAATTTTATTCCCCTTTCCCCTTCTTTTACCATGCAGGGATATATGATTGTATGAAATGCCTCCTTTGATATATTCCTGGATTAAGAAAACAGGACCAAATGGAAGAGCAGAACTTGTATCTACTGTATATTTTTGTAAAAATCATTTTTTGAATTGGCTATCCTGTAAATAAATTTTCGTAATAATAATAATAATAATAATAATAATAATAATAATAATAATAATAATAATAAATGAATGTGGGTTTTTCACCCATCCATCACTAGATGGTGTGTAACCACTCGATAATAACAAAGTTCATGCCCAGCATGACAGCATGGTATTCACCTGCCAGACGAGAAAATGTAAACCGGGCTACCGACCAATAGCTTTAGAGGTTAAGCACCTTCCTCAATATGTTGGTTGTTCCAATGATGGTAGATGTTTGGAGTCCACGCAAAAAATCAGGGATGCCCAACTCCTTCTAACTGCGTTCCAACCGCTTCGTCACCACTCCTAAGCTTCCCGCAACTATTCGGACAACGCTGGTACATACGCTGTGTAACTTCTGGATTTGTTGGGCCAAGGGATAATACTTAGTGACCTTTTCTTCTTCTTTAGCTGTCACATTTCCATCGGAAGGCACAGCAAAATCTACAACCAGCCATCTCTTCTCAGTGCAGTCAACAACAACAACATCCGGACGATTACATTCCACCTGTTGCATTGTCTCCACTGATCTATCCCACCAAACTTCAAACCTACCATAATAATAATAATAACAATAATAATAAATCATGGAGTTGATATGCGGCAATGAGAGCTTAGGTGAAGTCCTTATTAAAAGAGGCATCTGTCAAGGTGATTCCTTATCGCCATTACTCTTTGTAATTTGTTTGATACCTCTTAGCCATGAGAAATATCATGAGAAATATCGAGAAGGGACATCACTTCGAAAAAGATCAGCAAAAGATTAATCACCTATTATTCATGGACGACATAAAGCTTTATACTGGTAGTCAAAGGGCCTTAGTTTCGCTTGTACAGACGGTCATAATCTTCAGTAATGATATTGGAATGCAATTTGTCATGGAGAAATGTGCTGTCTTGAGAATGTACAAAGGAGTATTGAAGGATTTCTCTGGTATCAAACTCCCTGATGATTGTGAAATCAAAGGCTTGAAAGAAGGAGAGGGTTATAAATACCTTGGAATTCTCGAGGCTGATGTAATCAAGAGTAAGGAAATGAAAGATAACATATCTAAAGAATACAAAAGACGAGTTAGAAAAATTCTGAAAACCAAACTGAATGGGGGAAATCTTATCCAGGCCATCAACACATATGCTGTTTCATTGATTAGATACTCGACTGCTTTCATTGACTGGACGGTGGAAGAAATGAAACAACTTGACGAAAGAACGAGGAGATTGTTAACGATGCACAAGGCCCTCCACCCAAAATGTGATGTTGACCGGCTTTACCTACCAAGAAAGGTAGGTGGCAGAGGACTATTGAGTGTCGTAGACACAATACTGCAGGAAAGGGCTAGTCTAAACAGCTACGTTGAAAGTAGTAAAGAAGATTTGATTATTGCGGCTAGAAGTGTGAGAGGGGTGACGGATGTCAAAAAATGCTGGTACGTTTATGAAAAGGAGGAGGAGTGAAGGAACAAGCAAATCGAAAGAAAAACCGTTACACGGACAATTCGTAGGACAAACAGATGAGATTTCTAATGAGGAAAGATGGCTGTGGTTGAAAGATGGATGTATGAAACGTGAAATTGAATCTTTGATAATTGCAGGGCAAAATCAATCCATTAGAACAAATCACATTGAAGCAACAATTGACAAAAGCCAAAGAAACAACAAGTGTAGAATGTGCAATCAGAGTGATGAGACGATCAACTATATACTTTGCGAATGCCCTAAGCTTGTACAGAGAGAATATAAAAGGAGGCATGATTGGATTGGTAAAAGAATCCACTGGGAAGTGTGTCAAGTTAATGGAATAAAAGTCTCTTCTAAGTGGTATGACCACAATCCTCAAGCAAAATATTGTGGGACTTCAATGTCCAAACTGATCACATCATTGAGGCACGTAGACCTGATATGATTGTTGTCGATAAAGACAAAAAAGTGTACCATAATAGATTTTGCAGTACCTTACGATTCTAGAATAATTGCAAAGGAACAGGAAAAAATTCTCAAATAGCAAGACTTAGCCAGGGAATTGAAGAAGCTATGGGATATCCCGATAAAGATGGTTCCGATCATCATAGGAGCTCTGGGTACCCCACCAAAAAATTTTAAAAAGTGGTTAGGAGAACTTGGGTTGAAAACAAGAATAGTCGAACTGCAGACAACTACGTTACTTTAGTCTGCAGGGGTACTTCGGAAATTCCTCGAGGTGTGAGGAGTCTTGTTGACACCATGCCACAAGAAACTCCACTAGCGATTTACGATCATTACTTAGTGTGCGACACCAATATAATAAAGTTCATCTGAGGCACCTGTACAGTATCCAGCAAACTGGACGCGTCTCCTTTGGACTAAGATTGATATTCCAGGTAAGTCACAGTATATCATTTCAAGAGTTTGATGTTTTTTCCATGAAAGATTTAATAGTCTTCTGATGAGACGGGTATAGCATCCATATACACGGCAGTGTTGTTTAGCGGAAAAAGTCAATGTTTCAGATCCGTAGAGTAAAATTGTTTCGATTATTACCCAAAAAATTCTGCTTTTAATCTTACTGTTGAGCCGTGATTTCAAGATCTTATCTATTTTTTTACATGCAGTCCATTTCATGCCCTTCCTGATATTAAAATCTTTTTCAGAGTTTATTTTGTGTGATCCTAGATACCTGTAGTCTCTAACGCATTTGAGAATGTTTTTTTAAAGAGCTTTAATTTTGATCTTGTTGCGAGTGTTAATTGGCATACACTCTGTTTTGGTTTCATTGAGATAGATGTCTGTACAGGTTGCTGCTGATTAAAGGGCAGATAGCAGTGCCTGGGCATTAATAAGGTTGTCGGAAAAAAATGCAATGTCGTCAGCAAAATCAGCATCGGTGATATGAAGAGCAGAATAACGTGAGCTTCTTCTGGGCTGGTACATGAGTTCATTTTCTTTCATTGTATCCACGAAAATTCACATGATGTAATTGATTACAATAATGAAGAGGAATGGTGCAAGTGTATTGCCTTGGAGAATGCCAGCGAGAATGTCAAATGGCTCTGTTTCGCCATTCTGTGTCAGGACAGAGGAGCGTGTGTTTGTATGCAGACTTTAACAGCTCTAATGATTGCTGTTGCAATGCCATAAAGCCCTAAGATTTCGAACATTGTCTCGCGGTTAACAGAGTCAAAAACCTTGTCAGTAGCTGAATATTTGATGTTCTGCTAGGGCTCCAAAAGGTATTTTTATCGTCATACCATCACTAGATGGGTACCACGGCTTAGAGAGACCCATCCATCCTCGTCGAGAGAAGGGTATTTCGTCCCACCTTGATATTTTCACAACCTCATTGTGAAGGAGGGTTGCCAACCAAGGGTAAAGAGTCACCTCCAACTCATGAGGCAAACTAACCCCCACCAGACGCCAGTCTGGTATTTCAAAATCTAGAGGAGAAGTGACAGGTACTACTACTTGCTCAAGGGTGACCTGGAGGTAGTTGTGGCAAAGGGTAACCTCATTCGCCCACTTCGAAACTCCACAACTGGATGCAGTTTTATGTCAATACCTAGGTGTTTCTAATTCAGTGTTGATATGTAGTTAATTCGATTTCAATTTTAACCACTAGTCAAGATTATAGTTTGCTAAACGTCTTAAAGAAACATATTTACTTCAAAAGCTTCAATGAAGACGACGAAAAATCATCAGGAACATCTTGTTTTCCTGGGTGTTGCGTTTGCGGATTGGGAAGATGGGAATGATTATACTCTTTGTCACGAGACCAATTTTTAACTATTGTTCTTAATTATGCACATAATTTTTGTACTCATTGTCAACTTTTGTGCAGAGACTGATATGTCGATGAGTGAAGCAGACCATATTTTATTTTTCAAAGTTCGGAAGTGATCAGTAGTTGCGTTTTAAACCGTGGCTTACCAGAGCATTTGAACATGTCTGTTTTGATCTGAAAGCATTAACGATGATGGGAAAGGCTGTTAATCAATCCTACTGCACAGCAAAGAAAAATTGTACTGGGAAGAATTCTCTCAACTGTTGTTCAAATGGTGATGATTCGTCCTCTGTTGCGAGCTCCAGTAAAGACGAAAGCTCTGTTCCGTTGACAACAAATTCGAATCTGAATGTCCATGCAGCATCAATTTTTGAGGGTCCTCCTTGCAAAGTGGACATAGAGTTTAAAGAAATAGTTTTCAGTGTGAAAGTGAAACGAAATGGTATGTCTTAAATATATTTGACGTGTAGCCTGAAAGAACTATAGTTTTTGATGTCAGTGTAATGCTTTGTTTTCATGGTATTGTTTACTATTACCTTACAGCCAAGGCTTATTAAACAGCTAAATCCTGATGCAGTCACATATGAAACAGTATAGTGATACAACAAAAACGGTAACAGTGGTATTTTGTTGCTTTTTGAATTCCAGTTATTTCAGAGCTGGGTCTGGTCATCTACTTTTTGAGTTTGAGCTTTAACCATCATGCGACAGTTTGAAAAAACATTAACTAGATTTACTCATGGCCTCAGAGAAAAGGGGTTCGCAGTCAGTAATGACGAAGGAAAATTAAAAAATGGGAAATTAAAAGCAAATTTAAGAAAATGCATTACCGTGTGGTTATGAAACTACTTGTACGTATTCTCTCGTACCTTGCTTGATACGCAGGGACAGCCGTAATGTACACGAGTTTCTTAAGTATATATACTGACTTTAATTACCCATTTTTCAATGACATTATTGGTTTTTTTTAAGATTTACCTCCGAAACATTAGGAAACAAAGGTTATTTTTAAGCATGATTGTCTGGGCAGAACAATTAAGTGTAACCCGACGTCACTTGCGCAAGCATTTGTTCTTTCGCCGGACCGGGTGTCATGCCTCGGGACTACATTTGGGGTTGTTTTTTATCAACAATTTCACCTAATGATTTTAAGCGAAGTGCACAGGTCGTTTTCTTGCATTGACTTAACAAACTCTGGTTTAATTGGATAGAAACTCGAGATGTCTTATTCCTGTGTGGAATCGCCTCCGCATTACCATCAAATCTTGAAAATTCGTGATGTCCCGGACATGCAAACCCTTTGAAAAAAGAACCAGTATAACATTTTATGATTGATAGGAGTTGTGCCCAAATCCTTTGAATAAAAAGAACTGGTATAAAATTTTTTGATTGATATGAGTTGTGTCGAAATCCTCAGCCTGACAACAAAATGGGAAGGATTGTTGCTACACATAGTACCATGTTGCCAGTACAATGTATTTCTTTGCTGTGGAGGGTCTTCATGAGTATCATCATCATCATCATATTCGGTTTAACGTGCATTTTACATGCTAGCATGTGTTAGGCGATTTCTTGAAATTGACTTCCAATTTATCCTATCCTTCACCAGGTCTCTGCTGACACCTTTTTGTTTCAGTTTCCATCCTTTTCACTTCCTCTCATGTTTTCTTTGGTCTTCCTCTGCCAGTGGTTCCTGTCACCTTGATTGTTCTGCATCTACTTGTCCTAGCATTCTTGTCAGTTCTCTCCACATGACCAAACCAACGAAGCCTCCTATTCTGCATACAGCTGCCAATACTGTCCAGATTCAATCTCTTGAGTTCATTAGAACTGAGCCTGTCCTTTAGACTTACGTTGCACATCCATCTTATCATTCTCGTGTCATTCCGCTCCGTGCGGCTGACATCTTCAGCTTTCACTGCCCAAGTTTCACTGCCATACATCATTGCGCTACGTACACATGCCTGGTAGACTCTACCTTTGGTAGGTAATTGCAGAGCTCTGCTGGTTAACAATGGCATTAGCTCCCTGAACTTACTCCATCTACTGTTAATCCTTGCTGTTACACTTGCACCAGCTCCTCCCTCGGCTCCAAGGGTGTCACCAAGGTAGCAAAACGTCTGGACAACTTCAATTTCCTCACCCTCCAAATGCACTTTCCATAGGTCTAAGTCACAGGTTGCCTCTCCTTCTATGCACCTCTTGCAGCTAAAACGGTTACTATCTGTCAGTTTGACCTTTATTCCACTGCATCGCTTATGTACCCAGTGCTTGCAAGTACCACAAAAGATTGAGTTGCTCCCAACTCCCTTCCCACAGACCGAACAGGGAAACTTTCCTTTCTCCAATGGCTTTCCTAAATTGCTACCACTGACCATCACTTTTGTCTTTCCCATGCTCACTCTCAAGCCTTTATTTTCCAAACCCTTCTTCCAAGTCTCTAACTTAACAAGTCGTAATGTATACTAAGCAAGTACTAATGTATAATTCTTTCAGTGTAACAATTCACGAAAACTCATGAAACATAAAGGTATAATTTAAAAAAACCTTAATTATATAGTATATAGTTCTAAAGTATGATATTTAATTTTTGAAATAAATAACTTGCTCTATATTTTTTTATAAAGAAGGGTTGTTTTTAGTCTGATCTTTATATTTTGCACCAAATGAAGTTCAAAAATATCTGCAATAGGGTTTGCATTTTCCTCCATTGAAAAATATTTTTGGGGAATGGGGAATTTCGGGAAATTTGACAGATTCCCTGAATTTCCCCCAAAATTTCCAAAAAAAGCAGATAAAGGGAATTTTGCTTGAAGTTTCTGTGTATTTCACCTCTTTACGTAGAAATTTTCTATTTTCTTTAGAAATCACATAGAAATACAAGAATGTTAAGGGTAGAATTGCCAAGTCTGCTTCTAATATTAGTACTAAATAAGCTAGCAGATGAAAAGCACTGCTCTGGCTTGACACTTGTTGGTGCAATAGTCAAAAGTGACTAGATTAGGAGGCCTTTGAGTGGTAGTCTTAAGCTCATAAAGCTGCATTTCAGCTTTGACTACAGGTGGTTTCACTTCCAGTTCTAGTCTGGCATTAGATTTTGTACTTTGTTTTGCATTTTGAAGTCAAGTTGTTTGTCAGATGTCAAGTTTTCTGTCCCCTCTTCTTGGCTAGTGCTAGCTTCAGTATCACTTTCTCCATCATTATTTCCAACAACAGCAGAAAAGAGTCACTTAAGAAGTTTTGTTGCTGGATCCAGAAATGACTTTCATTCTATTTTGAATCCAAAGAAATCTTTTTTCTTGGTAATAAAGGATCATGTAAATAACAAACCAAATTTGCAGCTTGAGTATCTCTTCTTTCTAAAATTCTTTTAGTAAGGAATTCATGTAATTTCATACTAATAAGAGAATTTTGTTTTTCAAGCTCTTTCAATGTTGTTTCAATGATAGTTTCTGTTGTTAAAGGATTTGCATCCTTTCTGCCTATGGCTAGGCTAGCAGATTTTACAACTTCAAGGCATTGCTAAGATCTTCTAGTCTGGATATGTCATGATCATTGAACTGAAATTCATAGTCCATGTGCACCAAAGCCATCTTCAATTGCTTGTAGATCCTAAGGAATCTCTGAATTGTGTCATTCAGACTGTTCCAACGAGTTGGACAGTCCAAAGTAAGGTTCAACTCGTGTCCCAGGTCTTTTTTCAAAATAGCTAGCAAGAAGGTATCATTTTTCACAGGAGATTTTTCACTGTTTTTCTAATCATGACAGTGTCATTTTTAAAATCTGGATTGAGATCTTCATCATTGCCAGTTTCCTCCACTATTTCAAAACTAGCCTAGAATCATCATGGTCCATGACATCAGAATATTCCAAATCTTCCAAAGTTTCTTCTAAAGATTCCTCCTCGTCCAAACTAGAGTAAGCCTTTTTCTTCTTTTTCTTCACTTGAAGTACATCATTGACAGTGAGATTTATTCCATGAGCATAGCACAGAAAATGTAGCAGTAATTGCATTGCTTTACCAAAACTTATTATCAGTGCAGCTCCATCAGAGGTACCACCAATTATATCCTTTTGCACATCCAATCCAAATTTTGATAGCGTAGCTTCAAACATTGTCATAAAAACATCTGTAGGCATAGATCCTACAATTCTTACAAGCCTTCAGAATAATGCAGATTTATGTTCAAATATTGTTGATTTCTATTTGATGTCCATTCATTGGTAGTATAACTGAGCTTCATGCCATCTTGTTTCATCTCTGTAATCTTTGACATCATGTCTGCTTTGCCACGTTCGTATTCTCGTTCTAGACTAAGTTTGATACCATGGGGACTTTGAGGTAATCAAAATTTTAAAGCTTAGAAACCATCTCTATTGTCTTGACTAGTTAAAATTGCATGAAAATTGAATAAATTCACCGGAGAAAGTTGACCAACACGAAAATCAAATGGTAATTCATCCCTCTGTTCCAAAAATGATGTGATTTTTCATAGTTTCTTTGGTGGACCTGCCAGTCTAACTGCTTGTCCTGATTCTCGAAGATTTTTCTCGAAGATGGTCAAGCAAACCTTTGGTAGTTCCTAAAGCTTTGTAAATCTTGAAACACAACTTGCATTTAGCTTTGGTAGTGTCTTCAGAGCGTAAGAAATGCTGCCAAACAGGAGATCCAAGACTTTGACTCATGTTGAGAAATTCTAAATCTGACATTTTCACTTTTGTTTGCAATTTTTTGGCAAAAAATATTCAAATTGAGCAAAGCGTGCCCAAGAGAGAGAAACTGAGAAATGAGTTCCCAAACAACAACAATTTGCCTAAAACATCAAGTTAGTGCCAGAAATAATTTTTAAATTTTTAGGGGAAAAATGAAAAATTCCCCAAACGAGGAATTTTTGGGTGCAAACCCTAATCTGCAATAGCATGCCTATTTGTAGGAAAGTGAGAAAATCCTAGTAGAGTAATGATTCGGTATAGAATAAATTTAATTAAAATTTCTGCCCCAGCATCTTGAATGATGGATCAAAAATCTTTTTGCCTGGCAGTGAACTGTGGAAAATGTGGTGTGCATTTTATGCTTAAAATTAGTGGAGGGTTAAGCAGAATAACATTCCCCAAGTATTTTTAAAAAGTAAAGCTTGAAGTTTAGATTTTTTTTTGAAATTACATCCTTCATGAAACCATAATCTGTAGATTATGATAAAATGGAAATGTGAAAAACTACACAACCATGAAATTAATGTTCAACAGTTTATGAATGGTATTACTGTGCTACTGCATTTCCAAATTTAGGTTTGAGTTAACTAATTCTAAGCATATTTTCAAGTTTATTAGAGATGTACTACTTTCCTGTTGATCAACCCATTGGTTCAGCAGTCCCAAAAAATCAAAAACCTAAGACTTTAGGTCTCTGTCATCAACAGTACTATAAAATAAGTTTCCATTGAAAAATCACTTGCCATCAAAACTTTGTTTTAGAAAGCAGCCAGCTGTTGTGAATGACAACACAAAGAGTCTGAAATTTTGACAAGTGGTTCAAAATTGCTACACAAATTTTTATTCATTCCCTCTTCAGGTTTTACAGCAATCACTTGTTCACATTATGCATTTAGCAGTCAAATATTAATGTCTGTTGTTGTTATTTGTAACCCAGGGTTTGTTGTACTAGGAAGCCTTCTCCATGTAAAAAGGGTATTACCCTGACTGGATCCAACCAAATTGTAGAACATTGTTAATTTTGTTGTATAAGGGCTGACAAATTCAGGGAGTCTTTTGCAAGATGCTTGATTGTGCCAGAACTAATTTGGCTGAGTAGGCATGTCTGTGTGGGCATTGTCTATGTGATGTTTGTAAGAATTTAGTTCAGCAGTACCAGCTTTCACTTTATCAGAGTAAGGTCTTGAGGTGGGGCTTCACCAGCTGCACTTGTCTTCCAGATTTCTGAGTCTCTTGTGGTGTCCCAGGGTGTCTGCACTGACATGATAGCATCTTGGAGATTAAGTGTTTTCATGATATCATTTTCAGACATCCCAGTATCATTTTCATTTAAAATGCATGTTGGAAAACTTTTGAGGTAGAAGAGCTTCACTGACTGGATGATCCTTGCATTCACAGGCTGCACCATACTGATGGTGCATGCAGTGAAGTTATCAATGAACATCTAGAATGTTTCTTGACTTAAAATCACTTTAAAAAAGTAACATCTCAGGCATTGAAATCAAACATGTTTCCAATTTCCTTTGCCAAAAACTGACTTCTTCCATAACAATCACACTGTATCTAACCACACTAATCTCATCCCTAAAAATGTCTGGGGCTATGTAACACACACCATTTCAAGGCTGACCCTTATTCATATAAAAAAATCACTTCAATTTTTCATTGTATGAAGTCATCTACCTCATCATGCACACTAGATAAAACATCTGTAATTGCTTTAAACAGTGCTCATATATGGCCTTTCCTTACAGAAATAATTAAAATCATATGGATTTCTGGCAGAGTTCCTCCTGAATGGAAAAAGGCCTCTACAAGGTTAATGCATAAGAAGGGAAATACTGATAACCCATCTAACTTTTGGCCAATTACTCTTGAAATCATTTCATTAATAGTTTTACATCCTGTTTGTGCCACTGTGTATGAATACCTGAAGGATAATAATTCAAAGATCTTAGGTACTTTAGAACACACTGCAAAAATGGGGCAGGTGATAAACAAGACTTGCACTAGTCAACGCTCCCTAGTCATTACTCCTTTAGACCTAAAAATGCTTTTGGTGAAGACCACCATAACTTAATAATATATCTACTGGATCACTATCACATTCTTGACAAAATTAAGTCTTTAATCACCAGTCTTCACAGTGAGTTTGCAACAACATTTATCACTGATCATTTTATGATTGAAACCATAACAGTTTGTCTTGGGCTTTTGCAAGATGATTGCCCTAGTCCACTACTCTTTAATATGTGTTTTAACACATACAATAATCCAATTAACTTGGGTTTTTACCTCAGAATAAGAACAACTACATGTTTAATCCTGCAGACTGGTTTCAGTTCGCAGATGACACTGTTCATTACAAATGGAGAAAGAGAGAACCAGCTTCTTTAAAACTGCTTTACTTGGTGGTGTGAATGGGCCAACATGATCATAAGGGTTGATAAATGTGCCACATTTGATATAAAAAAATTTACAACAAGATATCTTCAGTTTCCACCCCAAGCTTTTTGTTAATTATGAAGCTGTACCTTCTGTAGCC
The DNA here is from genome assembly GCA_003991215.1 of Morbakka virulenta. Lineage (NCBI taxonomy): Eukaryota > Metazoa > Cnidaria > Cubozoa > Carybdeida > Carukiidae > Morbakka > Morbakka virulenta. The sequence goes on from RDPX01000666.1 coordinate 106,757, forward strand.
ACGGGAGATGCTTTTGAGTATCTCTGATGTTACTATGACTTTGAAATGACCAATCGATCTCTCACAAATCCAAGCTTTTGTTTGTTTTACAGTATCTTTTCAAACAATTGATTTTTAACCTATCCACCCAAACCATAAACTGTACTAATGAATTTGGCCTCATAAAGGTTTCCTGGCACCTTGCTGTTTCAAATGCTTCTAAAACTTGAATGGCAGAAAATCTCAATAACCTGGTCTCTAAATACATATGTCAGTGGCTTGACCTGACATTATTCTTTCCAAAAATCAATTTGGACTCAACTTGTTGCTACCTACCACAAAACTTAAGTACCAAACTGTCACCTTTAACACTCTGAAGTTGTTACCAATTAATAATATCCAATAATTGTTGAAAAACACAAGCAATAGTACGAATATACAATACAATATTTATAGAAATACAAAAGAGGTTTTGAAAGCTGTGCCAACAGCATACAAGGAGCATTTACAAAGTCATCTTGCTACTCAAGGTCCCATTCTCTCGTTTCTGTTTGACAAAACAACTTTAAAATACGAGAAGTTTTGGTCTGAAGTTCAAAGTAAGCTGCTCAAAAATATCTGCAACTTTACCATTTGTTATTTGAATAACACCCTTGCAACTTGTTATAATCTATCCAAATGGAACCTCGGTCTATCTTCTTGCTCTTTTTGCTTTGAACCAGAAACCCTTTATGTTGTTACTGGCTGCAATACATACCTTCAGGAAGGTCATTATAGTTGGCAACACAACTCAGCATTACAGTTTTTAGTAGGAGGTCTCGAATCTCTTGAAGGCTTTACAATATGTGCTTATATCTGTGGATTCTTATCACCATGTATTATAATTGGAGATATTTTAAGGTCTGCTTTGCTCTTAGTTACTCCACAAAAATAGTTTTACATTCTTGAAATAATGGTGGGATATGAAACAAACCTGTATAAAAATGCTTCTCACAAATATGAAAAATATCATTCTTTGATCCATAATTTACATTCCAGCCCTTCAAAAGTTAGCTTCCTAAATCTTTCAATTAGCTCATTAGGTATATTCAGTGAACCTTGTATTACTTTCAGTGAAATGTGCAACACTTTAAACATTGACAACAAACATGAGCACTTTCTTTCCAGCAAACTTCCCAATATAATCACTCACACTACATCCCACAAATTCTCTCATAGAAACCAACTATGGACAAACCCTGAACTATTGCTGTTTTAAAAATTTTGTTATTAAAGTATTTAATTTTGTTAAATAGGCAAGCCATTGCAAACTACCATGATTAGTGAGGTTTGTAATTGTATGTGCCTGGATGAAAAATAAAAAGTTGCCAGCAAATCAGAAACCCAAATCATGATTGCATTAGAATGAAAGCATTGAATGAAAGTAAAACTGTAAAATAAAAACAAATTGTTAGATTGAAAGGAAAATATCAAATGAATGAAAAGGGATAAGGACAATATTGGAGACAGCAAGGCAATGGATTATAACCAAAGAGGGCAAACTGCAAGATACCAAAAGAGGATCAGTCAATACAAGCAAAACTACACCTTTTAAAACAATGAAGGATGACTTTGCAATCAACTGAATGGACAAATGGGTGACAGAGCAAGGGAAACCAAATGCAGGAGAGGCAAGAAGATTTAGGAGTGATGGCTAGGACGACTGAAAAGAACATCAAAAAAGGATGCAAAATGGTTAAAGGATTTAAGAGAAAAGCTTTGCAGTAAAAAGCCAGGAACATTTGAGTATCAATAGTAAGAATTTGAAAGTTGTCCTTGGAAGATTAGCAAACTGGAAAGCAGCTGGGCCAGATAGCATTCATGGGTCCTGGTAGAAGAGGTTTTCATCACATCATGCTAAAATGGCTACAAAGTTGAATGAATGCCTTGCAACAGGAGAGGTATCAGTCTGAATGACAAGATAAAGAACAGTTCTCATACAAAGGATGCCTGCAAAGGAAATATTGCTAGAAACTACCACCTAATAATTGGCCTCCCTTTGATGTGAAAAATATTGACTGGTATAATCACAGAAGAGTTATATTCATCATTGGAAGAAAGATATCTGCTACCGGAGGAACAAAAAGGGTGCCAAAAAGGAACTAAGGGTACAAATGATCTGCTGTTTATAGATAAAAAGGTATTGCAAGAAGTAAAGACAAATCAGAAAAATATTGCTATGGGTTGGATTGATTATTGCAAGGCATTTGACATGATGCCTCACTCTTGGATCTTGGAATGCTTGCAAATGTTTAAAGAGGCCCTTGCAGAAGTTGACATCTGACAAGGAATTTTTCAGGGAGATTCCTTCTCTCCATTACTGTTTGCTATAGTGTTGATTCCACTCACTCTGATCTTTAGAAAGTGCAAGAAAGGTTTTAACTTACAGAACAAAAGATAAAATCAACCATTCACTCTACATGGATTATTTGAAGATTTTTGCAAGAGAAGAAGCAGAGCTTGGTGCATTGATTCAAACATTCAGGTTATTCAGCTAAGATATTGTCATGGCATTTGGGATTGATAAATGCACAGTAGTGATAGTGAAAATAGGGAAACTGTCAAATTCAAATGGAATAAAGCTGCGACATGATACAATTATGAAAAATAAGGTGAAGTAGAAAATCAGTAAAAAATACTGGAAACCAAGTTAAACAGCAGGAACCTGATAAAAGGATTAGCACCTGGGCAGTATCACTAATGAGATATTCTGTGTCCTTCCTGGATTGGGCAGTAGATGAGCTAAAAGCATTGGACAGAAGAGCCAGGAAACTTCTCAGAATGCACAGAGCTCACCATCCCAAGGATGATGATAACAGACTATATGTAGGAAGAAAAGACAGTGGATAGGGGGTTTATTTCCATTGAAGATTGTGTTGGGAATTCAGTGATTGGTTTGAGACATGTTGAGAAAAGTAATGAAAGACTAATAAGAGCAGCAAAAGATTGGTATGAAGAATCTGAGGAATCCACTGATGACCTTAAAAACTCAGGGTCTCAGAAAGAAAAAACAGGTGGAAAGAAAAACCATAATATGGACAGTGCATAAAGGACATAAAATATATGCAGATAATATGTCATGCATGTGGTTCAGAAGTGGAGCTCTGAAATGAGAAACTGATAAACTGTTTACTGTTGCACAAGATCAATGCATTTGGACAATTTACATCAAGGTAAAGATAGATGAAACCCTGGAAAATAGTAACTGCTGTATGTGTGGACAAAAAGAAGATACATTAATGCATTTCACTTGTGCTTGCAAAAAACTTGCACAAAAAGAATACAGAATATGTAGGTTTTGCAATACCTGGAGATCACAATAGAGTTATAATGAAAAATATGAAAAGAGAGAAATATACAAGATTTGGCAAGAGAACTAAAAGTTTTGTGGGATAAGAAAGTAACTGTTATTCCAATAGTTATTGGGACTTTAGGAACAGTTCCAAACTCATTGAAAAATAGATTAAACCAAATTTGAATCTGAATGATGATTGAAACCATGCAGACCAACACATTGTTGAATACAGCCAGGATCATAAAGAAAGTCTTGGGGATCTAAGGAGGCTTGTTGCCACTGGAACTTAAAGAAAACTCCATCAAAAATAATTTTGATCTGAAATGAACTCTAATAATAATGATAATAGTAATAATAATTTGATATCTGAAGGGAAATTTTCCAGAGAGACAGCCTATCCCTGCTATTATTTGTCATCTGCGTGATACCTTTGTCATCTGGATGATAACTTTGTCGTCAGTCCTTAGAAAGATATTAGCTGGATATACACTAGGAGTTGCAAAGGTAAATAACCTGCTTTTTGGACAATCTAAAATTATTTGCAAAAAATGAAAAGAAAGTTAATAGTTTGGAACTCAAAAGTGTGGTATGTTGATGGTGGCTGGAAATATTTTATTTTTTTTTTTTTGCACTTTGTGGTGGATCAGATTTAACAGGTGTACATGGCTGTACTGAAAAGGAAATATTGAGTGTTTAAGAGGGTCCTCGCTCGCTTTGCTCACTGGGACTAATAATAATAATAATAATAATAATAATAATAATAATAATAATAATAATGTGAGCGTGGATCTCTTGTTCTGAAGGGCTGAGTACCGAGTTCTTATTTTGTTACTTAGTCCTAAGGTCTTGGATGAAGCCTCGCTACGGAGACCGTTTTAAGCATAATGGGTCACCTAAACTGGGAAACCTAAACAGGCCCCAACTGCAAGGTCATGTGCTG
>RDPX01000666.1:126223-152790 GCA_003991215.1 Morbakka virulenta
ATCAATGGCAAGTTAATTTCCCCATTGGAATTGCAAGTGTTTTCCTGTAACCGTTTTTTACATCTCCAGACATGGCGTCCAAGCGATTGAAATTCCTTTCCACAGAAACTACAAATAGTGTCAAAAAGTATCGAAAACTAAACTCAAACATTATTCCAATAAAATCCTTGTGCGACGATGAGTCGATTGATATGAAATTGTACTTGTAATATTTAAAAATTAGGCAAATATTTTGCGATTAAACGAGAGCCGTGTACAGAGACGTCTGCACGCCACCGCTCGACAGCAATGAATGAATAATGATAATGAAATGATAATAATAATAATAATAATAATAAATGCCTTAGGTGTATTGTTTATCCCGGCCAAAGAAAAAGCAGCCAGTAGAACTGTGACATTTAGCAAAAAAGAAAATAATAATAATAATAATGAAAGCAATCTAAGATGGTAAAGCAAGCGGCAAAAAATGAAGGAAAAAGAAGCATTTATTTCAATTGGAAAACAAACCCCTCCATGGCCAATACCCAAAGAGAATCGATGATGCTGATGTAGATAAGAAATGCACCCATCAGTGGTTATGAAATGCGGTGGCTAAAGGCCAAAACGGAAGGATTTTTACTGGCTGCTCAAGATCAAACTCTTCCTACAAAGAATTTCCAAGCAGAATTCCTTCATAACCGTGCTAACCCTAATCGTTGGTTTTGTGACTCGTCCAGAGAAACAATCGATCATATAGTCTCTGGGTGTCCAATCTTAACACCAATTGAATACAAACTTAGGCATGATTGAGTTGGACAATATATCCACTGGAAGGCTTGTCAATACTCTTGTCTCCCATACTTGACTAATTGGTGTGAACATAAACCTGAACCTGTCACAGGAAATGAAAAAGGTACAATTTTATGGGACTTTGGGATCCGTACAGACAGGACCATTCAGGCCAACAGCCCAGATATTATCATTAAAGATCAAGATAAAAAGACATGTTTGCTAATATATATGACTGTACCAACTGATGAGAATGGCTAAAGAATTTGAAAAACTTAAAAATATAAAGACTTGCAAATTAAAGTGGAAAAAATGTGGAAAATGAAAACCACTATTGTACCGGTTGCAATAGGCGCTTTAGGTGCTATAAACAAAAGTGTAGAAAAACATGTTGCAAAGTTGCCTGGAACAAACTCGCTCGCAGAAATACAAAAAATTGTGCTTTATGGAACAGCACATATACCACAAAAAGCATTGTCATTATAAAACTACCTATTACTATACAATTATGTTCTTTTTTATTTATTTTTTGTTTGTTTGTTTTAAACTTTTAAATCTGATATGTAAATATTTGTTGTGTGAAGCCTGCCTTCGCATTTCCTCGGGTCTCTGGGTGAGACCTGGAGTGGGATTGTATGCAGCCACAGAGAAAGGTAACACCAAATAACAATAATAATAGTAAAAATAACAATAATAATCAATCTGGAGAAGTAAATGAATACTTTTGTATTGATGAAAGTGATAGAATCCAACACAACAGTATGGAAGGGAAAGTTAAAAAAGAGTTCTACAGGAGGGTTAAGTGTATTTTTAAGACAGAGCTTATTTCTAGCTATAGGACAGAAGCAGTAAATAATACACTGGTAATTCCAGTCATTACATATAGCTTTTGTGTAATCAATTGGTCTTTAAGCTAGATCCAGAAAATGGATACGATAGTAAGAAAGTTTATGGCTATGTACCAAATGCATCACCCATACCTGCAAGAAACACCAGTAGTATTCAAAGAAAAATTAACAGTGAACAGTATGGCGAGTAATTTGTTATATTCCTGGAAAGCAACAAGAAACACAGTCAGCCTGGTAATAAAGAAAAAAAATTTAAAAATTTAAATTTTTCCTAGGATTTATATTTTATACAAATTACAGGTATTTATTGGTCTGTTAAATTTTCATGACTTTTCCATGCCTTTTCCATGCCTCCTTAAGAACACAAGAAAATCCTTAAAGGTATAAGTGGAAAATTCAATGGTGGGGAGCTGACTGCCGTGCTTGGACCTTCAGGTGAGCTTGGATTGATGTATATTTTATCTAAAATTTAATGATACTTATTAAAGTATTTCATCAGCCATCGAATGTGAGACATGACAGGACAATTTCAGGTACAGAATGACATTTTTTACATCAATTAAACATAAAATTTATGTACTGTGATGCTTTATTTTGTGTTATGTTTATTACTGCTGATAGCTTTAATTTTGAAGGTACATGACTAACAAGAAACGTTAGAGACAAAGATGTGCATCTGCAAAGAGATTATTTCATAATTATGCACCATTGACATATACATGTTAATGACAATTATTATTTTAATATATTTTTTAGTGGTATCTCTTAATATGAAATACATTTTTATAGATTATAGGTAAAACAATTCTATAATTGAAAATTGAAAAATTATAAAAGTTTATTATCAAGTCAATTATATTTTAAGTAGAGCTGTTAATTGACAACAGGCATCCGAGTTTTTTGCAATGCCTTTGGTTATATAATGGTAGAAATGTTTTTAGTGCCTTCATCAATATTGAGTAATTACTACATTAATTAGCTTGGCAGCTGTCTCGTGTTAATGTTAATTAATTAAAAGAAATTCCCCAAGTAGGTTGAGACAGATTTAAACCTTTGACTTTTCAATGGTACAGAACTTTCTCTGTTCAAAATGCCCATAAGATCTTTTAATAAAATATATGAACGTTTGAAACAGTACGAAAAGTATGTAAAGTACAAAATATGATGAAGTGTGAACATAGCCCACAATTAGCAGTAAAACTTGTTTGCGTAAGTACCATTAGATGTGGGTTTTCAACATGTTAAACATGTTTTCACTTAAGAACTTTGAATAAATTTATCATTGTTCAAATATGTAATGTGGATGTTTTTATGTTATTACATAATTGATACACTCGTATATTGAATATTTTTTCTGTTTTTAGGTGCTGGGAAATCTACACTTCTAAATATTTTGGCTGGATATAAGTAAGTTGCAATACCATTTAAGTTCTTTATTTATTAATGTGCATTGATTTACGGTTCCATTTCTAAGCCTACTATGTATGTAACAGTTTATGCAGTAGTGGTTAAGACGTAGATAACCATGAGCCTACCACTGCCAAACACTGAAAACATTGCTCCAGACTTGTTTCTCAGTTTAAAATGGCAGACTATATTATATTATATTAATCATGTTATATTGAGTATATTGAGTAAGTGAGTTTGAGCATGAAGAAAATATAAGAAACATCTCTCAGGGTAAAAGAAATAAGAAAAGTAACCTCCTGCACACAAGTGGCTTCCATTCTCCTTAGGATGAAAGAAAAAGAAAAGAAATGGTGAAATGTTTCTTATATTGTTGACTACTATGAGCACATTATTTTTATGAAATTTATGTCATTGGGTGCAACAATAACCCTATCTGTCGCAGCTTTTGATCAGTCGTTAAAATTAGAAAGCATATTTGGATTTTTGTAAACAGCTAAATCAAGCTTGATAAGGAAATGGTAATAACAGAAATAGGTATCGTGTCTTGAATGATAGAATAAACGAGAGGACAGGAATTATTACGATGGCTGATATGAAGTATTAAAAGATTTGGAAAGTCATATTACCTGCAGTTATCTGGACTTCGAATGCATTACTTGATGATATAAATAATGCCTGGTGATTGATTCAAGACGTGGGGTATTTTTTACAAACAATTTGCTATTTAAAATGTTTTGGATACCAACTAGGTACCAACTACAAACTTTGGTTTCAATCTCTGAAATGGTGTCTCGTAAAAAATACTGGTGACGGTACAACCTACAATTTTCCTCTTAGCAGTGGGACTAAAAATGCAACAAAACAAAGGAACGCAGACCAGATGCAAAGCATGGAAACAAGAAGAATATCATGCCCCATCGACCATCGCGTGGCTCAGCAAGGGTCACGTCTCCTATGGAGAAACCAACCTGTGGTAGGAAAGTCTGCCACTGATATGGACTCCTGAAAATGAGCTCCTAGGTTATCAGAACTAGGGTATTTCTCACCCTTGACCTGCAGTGAACATACCGTAAACAAAAGGAAAAGCAGACATAGATGGTCTATGAAGCATTATAGGAATGTTTTAAGAGCTTTTTACACTGCTCAAATAAAACCAAACAAAAATTTCGCTGAACAAACCTACAACGAATGAAGAAAAATTGTAGGAAATGACTTTAGCAATAACATAGATGAAAATATCCCTTGGTGATGACCAGAGACATAACAAAAAATAAAAGATTGAACGACGCACAACCTGAGTAGAGTAAACAAAATAAGATGTGTGAAAATGAAAACAAAATGGGTGACACTGGTCATATTGAAATAAATAATGAAGAATTATTGTTAGAATTACCAGCCGAAACGAAAATGAGATTGAAAATATGATCATGGAAGCAATAACACAAGAACAAGAAATAATCAATGTTAGAACTGAAATCGATGAGTATGTTGAGGATAACAGGGATAAAGTAAAGGATGCCGTGAAGATATTTTGTCACCTTAGTTAAATGCAACATACTAACATGAAAGATGGGGACTCCTTTCCTAAAAAGACTATGAACTTGATATCTAATACATGATGAAACTCTGATAATGCTCCTCTGAAAGAGATCATTATGGAAGTTAGAAAAGATACCGAAACTATAAACAGCGTAATTTATTCAGCAGGTAAAGCTATTACAAAGAAACCCGCTGTTGCAACAAAAAAGAGAAAAGTTCATGTAAACAAATCACCAAAATTGATGATTAAAAAAGAGGTTGATGCTCTGCAGCGGAATAACACATTTGGAGGAAATTTCAAAAGGATTGAATGTCAAAACCGGGAAATACAGAGTGTGAAACGAAAGTATAAGATCACAGATAAAACATTACTAGACTCTGCAAAAGAAGTTGTCAAACAGAGACTACATGTTAAGCCGCAGCGGCTGCGAAGATAAGACATTGGAAACAAATTTTATCACCAAAACAAAATCTTAAAAAGTGATGTCAAAAGGTTTTGTAGTTAGAAAAGGCATAAAATTGAGATAAAATAATAAGAATGAGAGAAGTGGAAAACAGAAGTGGAAGGGCATTACGATTGAGGAACCTCGTACTACTCTTGGAAAATACCAAAAATGGGAATCTCCAGGCGGTGACAAAATCCCAAATTTTGGTTAAACTGTCTAACCGAAGTACACGGTTGCATTGTTTAAAACGTCTATTTTTAAATCAAAATTCCATCTTACCACATGAAAATAAAGGTGCAGAAGAACTTTTGGGTGCAAGGACTAACTCCAAATTAACAGGACGTCAAAGAAAAATCTGAGCACCCCGTGGATAGATGATGGAAGAGGCATTCGACAGTGCCCAGCATGACTGGATACTCGAAAATCTTGAACTGCACTAAATCTCTCCTGCCATAGAAAATTTCCTCCGCAAAATTCGTCTCTTTTTGCCCCACGACAAAACAGGTACTTGAGAATCGAAGTTTATTGAGGTCAAAAGAGGACATTGGAATGGAGTTTGATTTGAAATAAGTAAGTGTGGAATATTAATGAAAAAGGGGAAGCATAAACATAATGAAGGAATAAAGTTACCATCTGGAGATAGGATAAAGTAGATAAACGTGACGAAGGCTATAAATACCTGGGGTGGGGTGCTGGTAGCGGATGGTGTTAAAGACAAATCGATGAAGGAAAATATAAAATCATAATATTTAAGAAGATAAAAAAAGGTATTAAAATCAAAATTGAACAGCAGAAATGCCATTAACTTTGCTTGATATTTATATTCCAATTCTGTAATTAATTTCTCCTCAACCAAGTTTTCAAATGTCCAAGAGGCTATGAATGCTTTGAATTCTGAAGCATTAGCAGTTGAAGATATAGTGCCGGTCGATATAGCACCAGTATTATAGATTGGAAGGTAAAGGAACTGAAAGAAGTAGGTAGGAAGACTCGTAACTTGCTGACTATGCACAGCATGTTTCACAAATAAAGAGATGTTGATTGGTTGTGCATTAGTAGAGCTGAGGGAGGAAGAAGTTTGGTCAGGATCGAAGACTGTGTTAATCGAAAAGAACACTTTGTATGAATATGCACTTACCAGTATAGAACTTATGATCAGAGAGGTAGAAAGAGAAGAAATTTAGAGATCTGCAAGAACAAAGCAACGATGCAAGAGATGAGAAAAGCCAATATGACAAGTAAGAAACTCCAGTGTCTTCCTCTGAGTTTACAGACAAGCGAAGTTGGGATGGGCTGAAACATGGTGACCTTTAAAAAGGTATTGAAGCGACAGTAATGGCGGTACAAGAACAGTCTATTAGAACACTATCCTTCAGACACCATATAGACTAAGGAGACATTGACTCATCTGGTCTCTGAATGTAAACGGCTGGCTCAGAAACAAGTCCAGGCATTGGCAGGATTGTAACAAGTATGATTTAGAACAGAGAAAAATGTTATGAGCAAATAGCGTTGTTGAAAACCAAAGATTTAAATTACTCTGGGACATACAAATTTAGACCGATAGAGTTTTGGAATATTCAAGCCCAGATACTTTAATAGTTGAAAGGGAAGGACGTTCCTGTAAATTTATAGATGTCTCGTGCCTATTTGATGCAGGAGTAGGTGAAAGGAAAGGGAGAAGATCGAACGACACCAAGACTTGAAATGGGAGGTGAAAAGGATTTTGAAGTGTAGGAAGTTCACATAATGAAAGTTCACATAATTTACTTTCTTTCAAAATTCTTTACCATAATTCTTCTTAACCTTCACTTCATCAGACGCTCAGTTATTTCATTTCCAATGGTTAGATGAGGTCAAAGTGAGAGATTTTGGCGGTGATGAATGCTTGGTTTTTGCATTATTTACCCATAGTGTAGCACATTTTGAAACCTGGAGAGCGGGGTTAACTGTTTAACAGTGTGTACTAATACGAACTTGTGTTACCTTAGGTGTTTTCTCCGTCTTTTGATAACCAGCAATTATTAAGTACCTGCCCAACAGTGTATGTATTACACCAGAGGTTTTCGTAGATTTTTTGGAAAGTTTTCCACAGAATCTCCCACAACTACCTGGAAATTTAATTGGCCACGTTTTGACTGCCGGCTTGTAATTTCGCTGATGTACTTATATCTTGCTCCTCATCTTAGCTACCTGCTCATAAAGCATTGTAATAAAACGAAGTAAACAGTATTTAAATATATCTTTTTTATTTTACGCTGCAATTGAGATACTTAAATGTTGCGTGGAATGAATAGTCGATGATGGGATTTGTGTAGGTGTTAAAAGTATGTCATTTCCCTATTTGACAGTACTGCAGCTGTGGATGGGAAAATTCTGATTAATGGAGTTGAGAGGAATCTTCGAAGCTTTCGGAAAATGTCTTGTTATATCATGCAAGACGATTGCCTCATGCCAAATTTATCAGTTTTGGAATCAATGATGGTGGGTTTAAATTAGAGTTTTCTTCAAGGTTTATTTGATAGTTTGGCCAAAGTATGTACTCAGATAATTTTAGAGCTTTTCCACTATCTAATCATGCTTAAAATTTAAGCACTGTTCACCGAAGTTAAGAAATGTTCATTTGTCAGAGTTGCAGAGACGATACAAGTATTCTGCTTGCCAGAGTAAGGAAGACTGACATTGATGACATGGTATTAGTGATTTTTATAACCGTTTTATTCACAAATCTTAATCTTTAAAAACTGAAGTAATAACAATAATTTACTTGTTACTTATACCAAATGTAACCGGTTTCTGTGACTAAATTATGTTATCAGCCCACACGCTGACTGTACATATCGAACAGGAGGGTTTTGGAGAGTAATACATAATTGTCATTGATACCACTATTGCTGCTGTATCATATTTGGTTGGCCGTAGTGCTTAACCATATTCTTGTGGGGTTTTTTTATTTTTTACACAAGTTATAGATATCTCTATTGCTATTGTGTTTGTAGATCTGGTATCTGGTGTGGCTGTGACAATGTTATTATTGTTGTTAGTGGTAGCCATGGTTCACTCTCTTAGAGCATTGCACAGTCCAGTGTTTCCCAGCCGTTTTGCAAGTACACCCCTTTGGGTGACTTTTAACTGAATGCATCTTAAGAGGAATCATTGGTTGAATTTGGCTTAGAATAACACTGTACACAGCTAAGGACGATGTGATCACAGAGGTAGCGGCTATAGACATGTATAAGCACTGGAATACATGTGTATAGCCTCTGCTTAGCCCAGCTTCGGGGCTTGCTAGTGCCTCAAACCTTGGGTTTTCATGACATAAACAGGGCAGACATTGACTTACCCACTGAACGCTATTGGTATACATATCTATAATACTAATATATAGTGTGTTAATATATTATAAAATGTATATCAACATCCCGGCAGTTTTGTAGGACAGCAATTCTGTTGGCTCTACACAAGACTGAACAGAAGGACATGCGAGGGAAATCTAGAAATTTTGTAGACATGCTATTTTACACGTTTGAAGGCAGTGAGAAACTTGACTAAGAATGACATTGCAAAATAGGTGGACTGGTTCTAGGGAACTGGTACTTTCCATGGCATTGCAGAATCATACCCATTGTTCATAATCTTTTGTTTCATAGAATTTTCTGGAACCTTGTCAAAACTAGTATAAAACGGGCAAAATTTAGTTCCCGAGAAAATAGTTGAATTAAGTTGAGTTGAAACAAGCAGAGAATTGTGTAATCATTTTGTGGAAATTATCGATGGAAAATAATTATGGAAGATGATAAATCGTAACAATATCGTGTTACATCATTCGGCTTATTCATTGTGGTCATCATCAAAACCATAAATTGGTAGCAGAGCGTGGTTGCACTCAAATCATGCATCGTTACATGAAATCGTAGATGGCAGGAATTGAAAACAGAAGATTTCTTCTCAAAGAAATCAACACGTGGAAAAGAAATTTACATCTGATTTAAAAGAAGTAAACACAACGACAAGAAGAATTAACATCAAAACGGATAAGAACTGTTTGTTTACGCTTTTGTGAAAGGAGTGAAAGAAGAATTATCCAGAAAGATCTCGGACGTTTACACAAGATCAGTTGCATTGTAAACATTTGAAAAGATTGATTAATTGACATTAATTGAACATTCAATATGTCCAGACGCGGAGCAGCGAGAAATAAACGAAATGATGACGCTATTCAACAAGAGGGTGAATTGAATGAAGTAAGAACAAAAATTGTAAAGCTGAAACAAGTGAAAGCTACGAATAAAGCTGCGTTTACACGGACGAAACATAAAGTGAAAACAGTTGAAATACTGTCAGAACTAACTGTTGAATATGGAAATGTAAATGACATTGAAAAGCAAGAAAGTACATTGGACGAAGCTGAAGAGCTGAATACAAAATTTAACAAGGTAATGGTTAAGATAAATGAGTTTGAAAGAGATTTGCGGAGTGAGCGCTTATCCGTATCGAACATATCTACACAGAGAAGCAGATCAATTGCAGCATCGGCAAAAGCATAAGAACAAGAAGCAGAACTACAACAACGAAAGAAGGAACTTGATGCAATGGATCAACAGAAACTGTCGGAGATAGAAGAACACATGAGAAGCAAGGGATAAAAAAGGGATGGAGATGGTAAAGATCACCACAGTCAGTCCAGTCATCATGAGCAGAAAAGCTTGTTAAATGAGAACGATCGTAAACGGACATTTAGAGAAAAGGTACATTGATCATGATGTACAAACAAATAAAGAAGAAATCGGTAATGACTTCTGTAAACAATTGAAACCCGTTTCCATTCCTGTATTCAATGGAGACAAACGTCAGTTCACTGGAAATCGGCGTTCATAGCATGCATCGATAAAACTCCGACAACGCCTGAGTACAAGTTACTTCAGTTCCGTCAGCATGTTAGTGGTGAAGCACCGAAAGCGATTGAATTTTTGGGTCATTGATACGCCTACGAGGCAGCTAAGAGGCGACTGAAAAGAAAATTTGGCAGAGAAAGAAGAAAGCTGATGATATTCATGTATGAACTTGAAAATTTCAAACCTGTTAGACACAGCAGTTATCAATTTTAAAGAATCAAAGAGCTTGGCAATGGAACGTTTTATCGAGTACTATAACGAAAATTGCCAGAAAGAATGCTCATCCAGTACCAACGATGGTTGTTCGAGAACCAAAAAGATGAAAGTGTTAATGAGTTACATGCTTTCGTCATTCCAGAAGCAGAATTCCAGACAGCTGCAGCTGAAACCATCCAAGCGCTTCACACATCTGGCAGACAAAGAGCGAGAGGAGAACAATAATTTTTTGAAAGAAGTGGCAAAGAGAGAGAAAACAATGCTCCACAGAGATGTGTCATTTGCAACCTTGATCACAGTTTGTGCATTTGCAACAAATTCAAGGAACGTAGTAAAAGCTGAGAGATGGAAAATAGCCAGAAACAAACTTTGTTACAGATGTCTTTGATCCAATCGTTAGGGGAGTTCCTGTACACGAATGCAGAAACGTGGAATAAACGCTTGTCAAGAATCGCACAATCGGCCTTTTCACAGAGAAAAAGAAGCACATGGAACGACAGCACCAGCGAAGGGAAGTCCGCAACCTGCAGAAATCGCAGAGGGGGAGCTATTGAGAAACGAGAAGACAATGCGCGCGGCAGACGTTAAGGAACGTGTCGAAGAAGTTGTCTTACGAACTGTTCCAGTCATCTTGATGAATGGTAAACTAAAAATAGTCGTCAATGCCCTCCTAGATGATGGGAGCACAAAGACCTATCTTAATGAAGATGCAGCGAGAGAATTGAAGCTGGAAGGACAAAGACGAGTTAATGTCAGCGTACTAAATGGACAAGCCAAAGGATTCGACTCATTGTCCCATAGCAAGAAGAACACATTTAGGATGGACTTGCGCTGGTGGAATCGGCCAAAACCTGTCCAAATAGTACAAGACAAATTTCATCCGAATGTACAAGTGCAACGACGGAGAAATTGTGAACATCAATAGTAATGTTTGCCGAGGATACAAGGCAAAAACTCATAAAAGAGTCAAGATGACTAGTCAGTAGTTCATCATAACTCAACTGATTTTCTCTTGCATCTTAGCTCAATTTATACAATCATATGTTTACAAGTGTCAACAAATTATCCCACACAAACACTCCCACATAGATCAAAACACTAAATTGCCCACTCACTATAATAACAAGTTTCACAATTTTAATTACATTCACTGTACCACCCACTTCCAAAACATCAAAATATTTACAAAGCAATCTGTCCTCCTACACAGGGTATTAACTTAATTGGGTCACAGTTGTGCAAGCATGCATGACTCAACTTGCAGTCTAATATTTACTGTGTCCTTCTGAACAAGTAACATTGAAAAGTTTTGGGAAATCAAAAAAGTAATCACCATTGATCAACCGATCCTGAACAGCGATGACCAAATAGCATTGTAGAAAGTTGCAGAATCATTAAAGCTGGAAGACGGAGTTTACGAAGTAGAAATCTCTTGGAAAAAAGATATCAAAGGCCTTCCAAACAACTATCAAATGGCAAAGAAACAGATTGATATACACTGAGAACCTTTTAATGAAACAACCGGAGCTTGCCGAGAAGTACTGTAAGATCATAGCCGAGCATATCAAAATTGTTATTTGGAGCAAGTTAACGTTGATCCTGAAAAGAGCATCGGCTGGTATCTTCCACATTTTCCAGTTATTCGACCAGAAAAATCAACAACAAAAGTCCATATAGTGTTTGATGGCTCAGCGAAGTGTGATGGAAGATCATTGAACGACATCATATTATATCAAGGAGCAAAGCTCCAGCGTGATTTGGTTAACGTCCTGCTGAAATTTCGAAGATTTCCAGTCGCACTGGTAGGTGATATTGCTGATATGTATTTGCGTATAACAGTCAACCTGGTTGATCGATGTTTTCAAAGAATGCTGTAGAGATTAAGAGAACTATTCATTTTAGGGGTGAGAAGTAGTTTTATGGTACAATTTGAATGGGACCCATTGTTATGTTTTTCTCACATTTTGGATTTCTTGTTGAATAAGGGGATTAATTTGTTTCTTATTGCCATTGAAGTTGTAAAAATAATAAATAAGTTGTGGTTCATCATTAATGTTATACCATGGAGAAGAAAGGAGTGAGAGATGAACAGACAATGGAAAGACTACTATGGAGAAGGAAGATTCGTGCTGCAGACCCCTGATCTTTGGGAACCTGCAAAGAAGAAGAAGATTAATGTTATACCATAGCAATAATTTTTTAAAAGAATAACCGATGTACTGTTTTTGAAGGCAGAAATGAAATCTATGTTAAAAGAACTTTCAAATGACATTAATTAGATGCCCCTATGGCAAGCAGAGCAAAAGCTGTGAAGTTTCGAGTATTGGGGTACGGCTGCAAATTGCAGAACTTTAAATAGACGCAGCGCAGCGCTTGGGCCCAATTGAAATTCAATGACTTTAACTGCTTTTTCACATTTCGCGAGTTTTTTTAGACGCAATGAAAGGAATGTTGTGTCACTTGTTGACAATGATTTTTGTACCAAAGAAGTAAAGCTTTTCTAAACAGGAAAAATGGCCACGAGAGACAGTGAAATGATAGTTAACTCCCTGTGTGTTGCTGTAACAATTTTTTCTTGAATCAGCAAATCTATGTTTTTTACATATGAAACTCACACCGCGCAAAGAGCAATCGTAGAGGAATGGGCAGAACTGTGTTGATGATTGTCGGAAATGCTCCTAATATTGGGTATGTTGTCACTCTCCTAAATGAAAGTATGAATAAATATTAGAAGAAATTTGGAAAGACCGATAAAACTGCTTGTTAGTTTCTACGTTAACTCGGATATTCTAAAGACTTAATTGCATCGAAAGTTAAACAAAGGATAAAGCAGTCAAAGCCAGACTTACAAAGATTTATGTCAGAGATATTTTAGAGCGATATAACATTTTTAAGGTATTTGAAATTTATGTGTAGTCTGTAACTTTTTTATGTCCAGTTGCGATTGAAAGATTTTCCGGGGTTGATCGAGGATTGTTTATGAAGTCGTCATTATTTAACGTGAGTTCTCCAGACTAACGTTCTTGGCCCAGTGTACAAGGCTCCCATTAGTTCTTATTAAAGAATTCCTTATGTATATTTAAACCTGATAGAATACTAGCCTGTTGAGCAGGAGCACCAAAAAACGACCATTTGAGTAAAGCAAAGGATCTATTTATTTGATTTTATTCATCAAAATATTATGTTTACTCGATAAAGAACACATCCTGCTTAATGTAGTTCTTCTAGATTTACATTCTGTGGATAAAGCATTGTGCGATTTTTATGAACGACTTGGCATCATTGTATTAAAGTATGATCATGTAGTGAACAGAAAGAGTTTTTATCATCGGAAAACGTGTGGTATAATTTTCTAGCCATATTTTTATGAAACTATCTGTACACAAGCACAAAAAGCTTTTAGGGAGACCTGTAAAAAGCTCATTTTTCCACGAATCACTGGTGTGTCATAATATTTCACCCAGAATCAGTTTTGCATAGCAGATATTCTAGAGCCTGATCCTGCTTCTGTTTTGAACTAAAGAGGTTTGAACTAAAAAGGTTTTTCGTCCTTTAAATGGTGCAGTAATGTGCAGTAATGTGCAATAATGTGGTCTCCTTGAATCTTACCTTGCTTGACCTTCTGTTGTCATTGAGTGATTCTTTCGTATTCTTTATTTTCATGGCGTTTGGTTAGGTTTGCCATTATGTCCCTCTCAATGAACTGTTATCATCTGATATTTCCAGTAAAAATATAAACATCTTTTCTAAACAATCGCATGACCACAGTTATGATGGACAGTCTTGTTCAACCTTTCGTTACAAATTCTTGTGTTCTTTAAGGTGCGGTCTTAAAAGAACCTTCGTCTTTTTTTTTGTAAATGACTTTCCTCTAAACATGTTTACTTTGCGGATAATACAAGTCCTTTCTCGTGTATTGATAGTGAAGCGTCTTCTTTTAATCAATTTGAGGTTGTTTACTTTTTTTGAAATGATCTTTATTCAGTTGTTGAAAAAGGTTTCTAACCTATTACCCGTTATAAACTTTAGCTTTTTATTCTCTGTGTATTTGCTTATTTACTAACGAACGAAAGTGAACTTTAAACAATGAAAGCAAAAGGAAATAGTTCCTGCTTTTAAATATGTGATCCTTCTGCAAATTGCAAAAGCATCTTGTGGATTGCAACGAAAAGACTATTGAAATTTTGGGCACGTTAAGCGTAAAAGAGAATTAAATTTTTCTACCGAAATATATCTGTCAGTCCCAATAAATAATGCAACCAGTTTTTGTTACTTTCTGACCCAGTTTGCACTGGAACCACGATTCCTTGTTCTAGACATGGTGCTACCTGAACAATGAATAGCTGTGAATTAACTGATAATTTTGAAGAGATATCATTAGCAAGGTGTTGAATGATACTTACTTTTGTTTTGTGTTGTGCTACTTTTTCCCATTTTGTTTTTTAGGTGTCTGCAAACTTACATTTAAAAGAAGCACTGTCGATGGATGAGAAAAGAGAAGTGGTGGGCATTAGACGAATTTCTTCTCTTTTTTTTTAATTGTAGTTATTGGTCAAGATAAAATGATACTCTGCGGCAACTTTGGGAAATGGAAGTAAATGAAATTTGCATTATGTCAGTTAATTCTCTTGTTGCACCAGAGAATCGTTTTGTGGCGAAGTACATTCGTTTGATGTTATTTTGTTAGTTTTTAACCACTTCGATAACATGTTTGACATAAAAATGATTTAATTTGTCTAATTTCTGTTATGTGTACACCAGACATGGCAGCTTCAGATATGGACTACTATAAACATACCTTAGACAGAGGCATTTTTTTTCTGCATTGCCTGGTATGCACGTGGCCATATTTCCCACTTTAACGATCTGTGTGTGTGCTCGCATTCATGTGCGTGTGTGAATATATACCTGTGTGCATGTGATGAGTCATTCGTTAGGTTCTCATATTCTGAATAAAGGAACCACCTTTGAATAAAGTGGCCCCCTGTGAATGTGTGGAATACGCAGACCTGGGCCAAAATATAGGTTAGCCTTTGGGAGAGCCAGGCTCCCATTTGACAAGTGGGATTTGTTAAGTTTGATAGAAAACTGACCAAGACGTTTGGCACTGAGATGGAAGCTTGGAAAAACTGTGGTTTTTGTGATTGTCAGTTACTTTGCGCTAGCTTGTTAGTAAATAAGAACAAAGTTGGACAAATGTGTAGAATAGACGTTTCACTGTGTGTAATGTGTCCTGTTGTTCTTTTAAAACCTTTGGCACTGAAGGAGTTATGATGTATGTAGGCTTTGTTGGTTCGAGGCATGTACTCACAATACTGCACATGGAAGGGAGAAAAATCGCTTTAACACCATTATTATGTCTTCATTGGCAGAGAACAGTTTGGTAGAAGTTTTTTACCCTGGTTGTTCTGTTTAGGGAGAGCACTGTAAGCACAGGTGGTGCCAGAAAAGGCCTATCAAATATTGCAATTTCAAAGAGTAGATATTCATTAGTTTATAATTAGGCCTTTGTCAGTGTACCACACTGATAACAACTAGCAGATGTAGTAAGCTGTTATCGACCTTCCATTTCAGTTAAACTGAGATTATGGCATTCTCCTTTTGGGAGAATTTGCAACATATAAACATTTTATATTGTATAACAAGGCTTTTGAAGGAATTAAAAGGTTAAACGGGCTGAAAGAAAGTTATGATGGTTTATTTGCTTCATGCACAACGACCTGATTTATGAAAGAAAAGACCTTGGATGTGATGAAATTGAAGGCATTTATTGTGAAATAACAATACAAAAATCGAGTCCTTTATTCGTTTGTTTTACGTATAAGCCTTCGGATTCTTTTCAACACATCGATAAACATTTGAGATCATTATTGAGAATGCGACAAGGAAATTCTATTGACATGAATTGTAATTACTTAGACTAAATAACCACAAAGAGATAAAAGTAACCTTCAAAGTAGTTTCTTAAAACAGTTAAAAAGCCAACAAGGGTTACTAGACATTCAAGAACACATATCCTTTGCTCAAACAAGGCAAGAACGGTAGCTGACACGGTCATTCAACCGTCATTTGCGAGTCGTCACGATTTTTTTGCTGTTAATTGAAAAATCCATACACAAAATTACAAACTATAGAAAATATTGGGCTTTTCTGAATCGGCCCGTATAGTTTTTAGACAGGACTTATCAAAGGTGAATTAGGATAACAAATTACTTATTAACGACGCTAACCCCACCTGGAATATTATCAAAGGATTATTTACCGAAACTAAGTATCGCAATGCACCAGAGAAAGTAAGGTGATCCGAGGTAAACCTGCCCCTAGACTGAGTTTAGAAGTAAGAAACCAGATGCGTCAGAAACCTTTTCATCATAGAGGCAAGGAAATAGAATTCTTAAACCCGACTGAGCATCATTCCGACAAATTTTTTCAGGTTTTCTGATGGCATCCATCCAGGGATGTATGCCATCAGAAAACCTTCAGAAAACCTTCAGTTCTAATCTGCTAAATAAAAAATCCAAATGTTCAAAATACTTCTGGAAAAGTATACAAATATCTTTACAACAAACTTATTATCTAATGATTTACCAGCAATGTTGATGTTTGTTGGAGAAAAATCTTGGACTGTAGCGAAGCGCTTTTGCCATTTCTCCCGAAAATGGACCCCAAAGTATAGTAGCGGCTATCACGATTAAGCGTCCGGCTCTGGAAAAACGCACAATGCTAGTGTACTCTAATAACACGATTTTCTCTATTCCCGTCTGACACCAAAAGACATAGAACCTAAAGGTAAATTAATGCTGACTTGGTTTAATAACCACAACTTGGTACATAGCCCCAAACCTGGAAAAGCTGTGGTGGTGCTTTACAGTACTGTCAAAAAGCTTAGTTTCAAAGCATTTTGCAATGTGAACATTATGAATTTTCCTATTAATAGAGAAAAAAAATATGAATAGGGATATCTTGGCATAACAACCTGTCATTGACAGAACTGGAATACTACCTAGCGTTGATAAAACAGTCATTCTCTCCCTCTCTAAGTGCCGTATCCTCTCAGGACGTCGATCATAGCTCTCCATTGGCATCTTCTCCTAGCAAGCTGCATGAGTGAAACGGCATTCGTGTTGGTGTCCAGTTCTTCATTAATCCATTTACAAATGTTATCTAAATATGGTGCTCTTTGTCTTCCCTTCGACCTTTTACCTTTTATCTTGCCTGATAAAATTGCATTCTCTAATCCGTCTTTACGAATAAGATGGCCTTAAAATTGTACTTGACCTCCCCCGATGCGACTAAGTAGGCTTCTCTTGGACTGTGTCATCGTTAATATTTCATCGTTTCTCCTGTCTGTCCAAGAGATTTTTAACATGCGACGAAAGAACCACAGCTTCGATTCTTTTTTTCCATACCAAATGTATGGTCATCTCGAAATACGCAATTGGAAAACTCTTTAAGCTGATGATAGACAGTGAAGAAATAGAATACGTAGATAAATTCAACTACCTAGGAAGTTTAATTACCTCTGACGGCAGATGTGACGAAGGCATAAAATGCAGAATCGGTATGGCAAAAGATACGTTTGGAAAACTCGGATGTATTTTAAAGAACCGAAGCTTATCGATGGCATTGAGGAAAAGGATTTTAAGTAGCTATGTAATACCGGTGTTGACATATGGCAGTGAATGATGGACAATTAACGAAAACATGAAACAGGCATTAGAGGCCATAAAAACATCTGATCTAGGAACTCTCACAGGGTTGACCAATAACAACCATATCAAGGTTACTGAGGCTACAAAAATAAAAAATGAATACATCAGTAAACATCCTCATGACCTCTTGCCAGTTATTGAAAGCATCAAACAGATCACACATGCCAAGGCTGACAGGATTAGCCGTTGTGAAAAGCGGTCACGGCTTTTCAAAGATAATCGTTTGTTTAAAAATAATCTAAGCCTTTGTTTAAAAATAACCTATTGGTAAATCCAGTATCAATATTAATTGAAAACCTAAGAAAAGACATTAGAGATTTCTGGGAAAGATCTGGTGAGGCGATAAAACTCAAAAGCTATGATGCTCCCTGGGTTGAGAAGCAGGTTAAGGAGAGAACTGTAAAGAACCGGAATGGAAAGAAATCTCCATGGAGGATTTTAGATGTGCTCTTAGATAATCGAGTAAATACAAATCGTCTGAGAAGGACAAAATCCCTAACGTTTGATGAAATTGTTTCCACGAGTCACCTGACGAGATTATACGAGGTGTGATCAATAAATTCCCGGAATGAGCTGATAACTCAGGCATGATGAGATTGGTCAAGTTGGGAGTTATCTTATCATGAAGGTGGGTGTGTCAGGAAGCGTTTGTGTCGATTTGAACGTTTTTCGTTGCGCGATGCGGTTGGTATGGTGAATAGGTCAAGGACAGTGCTTCTCTTCCGGCGAATTTCAGTCTAAATGGAGGGGAAAATTGAGCAGAGAGAGTGCGTGAAATTTTGTGCTAAACTCGGGTTTACGCCATCAGACAAAAAGTTACACATCGCTTATGGACAAGCTAGCTTACAAAAGACTCAGGTATTTATGTGGCACAAAAGATTTAGAGAAGGCAGAGATGATGTTAAAGACGACGAAAGGCCAGGAGCACCTGCTACAAAACGGACTCCTGAAAGCATCGAGCGTGTGAGAGGGATAATAATGTCAGATCGCCGTCTAACTGCCAGGGAGATAAGTTCAGACACTGGTCTTTCATATGGGACAGTTCAAACAATACTCACAACGGACCTTAACATGAGAAGAGTGTCTTCAAAATTCGTCCCTAAACTGCTTTGAGTTGATCAGAAGGAAAATCGAGTTGAGGCCTGTCGGCAACGCAAGGAGGCTCTGGCTGAAGATCCTGATTATCTACGAACTGTTATCACATGTGATGAATCATGGGTATACGGATACGACCCAGAGACCAAAAATTAGAGCTCCCAATGGAAATCACCCTCCTCACCTAGGTTCAAAAATACTGATTGTCTTCTTCGATGTCAAGGGCATTGTTCACTCGGTATACCTGCCTCAGGGCACCACAGTCACACAGTATGTATACCTTGATGTCTTGAGGAGACTTAAGGAGAGTATCGGGCGAAAGCGACCGGAACTGTCCGCAGCGGGGTCATGGAAACTCCACCACGACAACGCACCGGCGCGTACCGCCCTCAGAGTTCGTGACTTTCTCGCCAAACATCAGATCACCGTCGTGCCCCACCCACCCTATTCTCCCGACTTAGCACCGTGTGACTTCTGGTTGTTCCCCAAACTAAAATTCAACCTGAAGGGCAAGCGTTTTGCTGACGTAGAGGAGATCAAACAAAATACCAACTCGGAGTTGCGCGCCCTTGTACAAAAAGACTTTGAAACCTGCTTTATCAAATGGCAGGGACGATGGGACAAATGTATCATGGCCCAAAGGGATTACTTTGAAGGCGACAACTGAATATTTGTGAGTTGCAGTTGTTTTATTCATAATACAACACAGTTCCTGAAACTTATTGATCACACCTTGTACAATGCGGTTGTACTCGACCCAAATAAAATTCCGCAGTGGAAAAACATATTTACTTTTGAAATCTGATGAGACTGACAATCCAAAAACCTATCTTACCATAACTTGTTTTACCACCTTTTATAAAACCTTTATTTCCATATTGCCCCACTTACTCGTTTTTAATAATTAATAACAGCATATTCCCTAATGAACAAAAGGGGGCGAGATGGATTTCATGCAGCTGCAAGGACCAATTGACAGTAACCCCAAGATGATACTTGAAGATTACCAGAAATTTAATTTATCTTTTACATGGATGGACTATTAATGCTTTCGAAAGCGGTTTCTGGAGTGTGAACAAGCGGATAAAAAAGAGTAATGGAGGGAGTGAAGAAAGAAATCTGAAAGAGGATTAGACCACCTAGTAGGACTTAACCCAAATGATCAAAACTTGATGAAAGCTATAGATTGCCGTGTAATACCAGTGGCAGGGTATGTGATGAATGTAGTTAACCTTGGAAAACGAGAACTAGACGAACTAGATAAATTGTGAAAAGTATTCTGCGGAAAGAAGGTTTCCATGGAAGACAAACAAGTGATGAGAAGTTATACGCAAAAAGATGATGGTGGAAGTTTCAAAGACGTGTATGATGAGATCAAAACAAGGGTACCGTGTTATATGGCAACATCGACTGACAAGTGGATCAGGTGTGGAAACATGAAATGAATAAAGAGCATTCCTTATTAATAGAGACGCGGAAGCAGCAGTGAAAAGGGTGGCTGTAGATGCAACATTTGACGAGGGACACGTAACAATTTGTCAAGAGAGATTTGATGATTAGAAGGAGGCGTGGAAAACCCTGAAGAAGCAGTTACATTCAGGATAAAAAAGAAACCGTGAAAGAAGTTTAGCAGAGAAACCATTGCAGAGCGAGATTACATTGAGATACAAGAGGGAAGATTACGTTTGGTTAAAATTCAATAGAGACCCAAAAAAACCGGCATCAATATTCACTCTAGATGAGCAGATGGTAGAATCAAGAGCGTGGAAGAAGATAAGAGGGCTCACTGATACCGATGAATATAGGTTTTGCGGAGAACAGCGGGAGACGACACAACAAAGCACGTTTTGGCAGTCAGATGGGTAATGGAGAAAGGATTACTTCCGTAAGGAACGAACTGGTGCACCGAGAGATCGGGAAAAGGTAAAGTGTGAAGGCAAGAAGCTGTATTGGGATTGGGAGCACCGAATGAGAAGGAACTGCACTGCGTACAGACCAGATCTTACCTTAAAAGATCGGAAAGAATAAAACAATTTTGCTGGTCGATATGGCATGTCCAAACGAAATGAACAGACGCACCAAACGAGAAGAAAAGATTAAGAAATACGAACAGAAATGGAGAAGGTAGAAAAGTATGAAGATCTGAAAAGAGAGATAAAAAGACTGTGGAAATTGAAGAAAGTAGAAGTGGTACCTATTGTAATAGGATAATTTGGGAGTGCTTCAAAAGACTGCGTTATTAGGAACTGCGAGGATTTTGCGTAAAGTACTGAAGTTTTGTGGGGAAAAAAGGAATTGCTGTTAGCCCATGGTCATTTGTTACGATTCGCCTATTAGCATAAAAATGCGGCGATAACAACAGCCAGACACACAGTGTAAAAATGAGATAATAATAATATTGTTATTACTATTGTAAAATTCTTTAGAATTGCTATTTTAAAATCCAACACCGAGTCACTACCAGTGACCTAGGGTGAGGGAAGTTGGGTAACAAAAACTTTTAAGGCGCACAAGAAGGGTGTCATTTAAACCGGTCAAAACATAAAACAATAAAAATCATTTTCTGACAAAATCACAAACATCAATTCGCAACAATTAAATGGAGAGAGCTTTCCTAAGAAGATGGGCAGTGCCATTCAAAATAATTGTTTGCACTTCCTGCAATGAGGGTTCACCCGGTATTTGGTTCAGGAAGGTGTCAGTTCCTTTCTTATTAACACCCAATACTCCAACAATCACTGGTATTGTCTTTGCCCTCAGATGCCACATTTTACCTATCTCAATCTCTAGATCTTTATACTTAGAAAGTTTCTCGAAAATCTTCGCAGAAACATTCCTATCGGAAGGGACGCTCATGTCAATCAACAAGCAGGTGTTGTCTTTCTTGTTTTTTATGACAATATCAGACGGTTTGCCTGTATAGTGCGATCTGTTTGTATTGGGAAGTCCCAGAGAATTGTCACGTCTTTACCTTCTGTGACCGGAGTAGGGTGGTGTTCATACCAATTTGATGGCGTATGAACGGGAAAATGTTGGCATATTTTCCAGTGCAGATATTGGCCTACTCGGTCATGGCGATTTTTATACTCATTTGATGTTTATACTGAGCAGCCTGAGATAAGGTGGTCAATGGTTTCAGTTCCATTTTCACAAAACCTACACTCCGGGGTGGCACCATTGTGTAAGATATTGGCCTGGTAGTTTCTGGTAAACAGACTCTGATCCTGAGCGGCAAGAATAAAACCCTCTGTTTCCCCTTTCAGTCCGGAGCTCCTCAGCCACTGATGGGTTGCTACTTTATCTACATCAGCGTTATTGCTTCGGGCTGCGAACTGTCCGTGGAGGGGTTTTTCTTGCCACCGAGACTCGAGTTTGTCCAAACCACTTTTCTTAGCTTTTTGCTTGGTTTGTTTAGCAGCTAGCGTTGGGGATGGTGGAGTTTCTGCATTTAAATCAATACCAAATTGTTCAGAAAATTTTCCTGATTCTTTGAGAATCGAGTGAAGTCTTTTTGAATTTTCGTGTCTATTGACAAGTTGGAGCATCCAATCGTCTGTTAAATCAAGATATTTTGCAAGGCCAATGGTGGATGTCTTGTAAGAAAGTTCTAACTGGATCATTCCCCTGCCTCCTTTATTTCTTGGGAGGTACAAACGATCAACGTCTGACTTGGGGTGATGCATTCTGTTACATGTTAGTTGCTTTCTTATCTTTGTATCTAGCTTTTGAAGATCACTCAGATTCCAATTAATGATATTAAAACTATAGCTAACAACCGGCACTGCAAGAGAATTTATAGCTGTTATTTTATTTTTGGAATTCAGTTCAGTTTTCATAATAGATCTCACTCGTCTAATACATTCCTTTCTAATCTTCTCTTTCATTTTTGAATGTTGTATGCCGTCTCCTTCATTTATACCTAAGTATTTATAGGTTCCCTCTTGTTCTAGTTCTTTTATCACAGTACCTTCATCTAAATCAATATTTTGAGTCTTATCCAGTTTCCCTCTCTTAAAAGTGGCTTTCGCACACTTATCGAGACCGAACTCCATTCCTATATCATCACTGAATGCTTTAACCGTTTTTAAGAGTCCTTCGAGTTCACCATCATCCTTAGCATACAGTTTCAGGTCATCCATGTAAAACAAATGATTAATCTTTCGTTCCATGATCTTGTACCCATAGCCTGTATCATTAAGGAGCTTAGAAAGTGGAAAAAGAGCCATGCAAAATAAAAGAGGTGAAAGAGAATCACCCTGAAAGATTCCACATTTTATTCTCATACAATTCGAAAATAATGTACCATTTGCATGGGTAAGAATAAGATTAGTTTCCCATAAGGTCATACTAGTTCGCAGAAAATTAATAAGTGTAGGGGAAACTTTATACATGTCCAATGTTTTTAAAATCCAAGAATGCGGAACACTGTCAAATGCCTTCTTGTAGTCAATCCACGCAGTGCTTAAATTTCGTTTTTTAGAGTGGGTATTTTCTAGGATCATTTTGTTTATCAAGAGCTGATCTTTACATCCATAAGAACCTCTCTTACAGCCTTTCTGTTCAGTAGGGAAAATATTTTGTTCGTCCATATGAATGTAAGTCCTCTCAGTTAGTATTGATGTCAGCAGTTTATACGATGTAGACAGACAGGTGATCGGCCGATAGTTTTTAGGGTTGCCAGTCTCACCACTTTTTGGTAACAGATACGTTGTCCCAAGGCAGAACCACTTGGGTATTGATTCGGGTTCTAGAAGAAGTTTATTAAAATTAGCTGCCATTCTACTATGGGCTGAAGAAAGAGTATCAAGCCAAAAATTCGGTATTTTGTCAATTCCAGGGGACTTCCACTTGTGAGACTTAGATAAAGCTGTTTTAATTTCATTGGTACTAATGTCTTCCCAATGTTGCTCCAGGATATCCTTGGTGCTATCCGCCAAATCTCCTAACCACTCGGCACTTTCATTGTAACCTTTCTCGTTACCCCAGATCTTATTCCAAAACTCCCTAACTTGTTCTTCAGACGGCACTTCCTCTACCGATATTACATCTTTCATAATTTCACGGAAAAACTTTTTAGTATCTGTTTCAAAGATTCTATTTTGCCTGTAGAATTTCTGGCGTTTGTCAAATCTACGGAGTCTTTGAGCCTTCACCTGCAGCTTCTGTTTTAATTCTTCCTTTAAGCTTGGCAGTTGATCTCTACTTTTGATGTCATACTTTCTTAAAACTTTTCTAGCTTTACCTGATTTTAAATCCTCATTTTTCTGCAATTCGTCTAAAAGGGATATCTCCCGCCTAAATCTTTCAATTTCCTTTTCAATCCTAATTTGCCATTTTGGCTTACTCGTTTTCCTTACACTTTTCCTTTTCTTGACCTTAACACCACATTTTTCTTGGATAACCTTGCCTGTAGCATACATCAATTCGTTCAACTCTGTTAAATTAGGATCAATTTCATTAAAAATCGATTCCAATGCTACGTTACAAAGATTAAAGATGTTACGAAACCTTTGGGGATGTCTAATTTTGAGTAAGGCCTCCCTATCTTCAATGTTGGTATGTTTAACCGATGAGAATTCTTCTAGGATGTCGTTTTTCATATCATTTAGTTCTTGTTCATTAAGTAATATCACAGGTTCTGGTTCAATCGCTTCTACTCCTCCTTCTTCTAACACATTAACATTCTCAATTACGTTTTCTACCTGGTTTTCAGCGTCCCGTTCTAGCTCTATTTCCTGATCTAAATGTTCCCTCGTATCACATTTTACTCTATCCTTGATACTTGAGACTTCGATTTCTGTTAACTTCTTTTCGCGCATAATGTACCTTCTCTGATTTGCTAGTCTATTAGCATCCATATTTTCAATTTTATCATTATTAGTATTTCTCTCGCACCATATTCTGAAAGTATCATCAGTATTGTTAGTTTCTGGTTTCTCAAGTGCATAATAAAAGCAGTATATTACCTCAGCATTCTCTTCCCTGCTCCACTTTATTCGTTTTTTCTTTTGAAGGGAGACACTAGTCGTAATTGATGGTGGTTCCGAAGGGCCAGAGGTGAGGGTAACCTCGTTCCGGTGACCTTGCGTACTCTCATGTTGGGAAGAGTTAGACCCAGTAGCATTCTTTTCGACCTCAGGCTGGTCTCGCCCTGAGGGACGCGTCCCTTGTTGACCCGCGCGACGGACGATGCGGTATGTTTTACGTCTTGTTCTCATTTCATTTCGGGGTGCATTTTAACCTTACTGCCAAGGGGTGAGTATTCCGCGCCATTTACCATCTGGTACTTCGAACACATCGCGGATCGTGGACAGACTTAACTCCGCCGGACGTCAACCCGGTATTTCAAGGCCTCGGAGTAGGCTAACAGGTGCTACACCTTGCCCAAGGGTGACCTGGAGGTAGTTGTGGCAAAGGGTAACCTCATTCGCCCACGTCGCAACTCCACAACCGGATGCAGTTTAATGTCAATACCCAGGACGGTTATTTTTATTATTATTAATATTATTATTATCTTCATTTTGCATTTTGCACAGGCTGTTCTTTTTGCCAAATAACATCTCCACAACTAGCAGCCAATGGCCAAGAGGTTTCTTTCACCTTACATCTCCAATACTTTTCGAAGTATCCTGGCTGTTCCCAACAAGGCTGTTTTCTGTACTACCCCAACACCTACTTCAATATCTAGTTTTTCCATCCATCCATTGAAATATTTGCTTACGCATCCCATAGCACCTATTACCACTGGTACAACTAGCGCTTTTCTCAACGACCAGANTTATTTTTATTATTATTAATATTATTATTATCTTCATTTTGCATTTTGCACAGGCTGTTCTTTTTGCCAAATAACATCTCCACAACTAGCAGCCAATGGCCAAGAGGTTTCTTTCACCTTACATCTCCAATACTTTTCGAAGTATCCTGGCTGTTCCCAACAAGGCTGTTTTCTGTACTACCCCAACACCTACTTCAATATCTAGTTTTTCCATCCATCCATTGAAATATTTGCTTACGCATCCCATAGCACCTATTACCACTGGTACAACTAGCGCTTTTCTCAACGACCAGAGTGTTATCAATTCCCTTTTTAGGTTTTGGTATTTTTCAACTTTTTCATTTTCTTTGCCATGCACTCTATTATCTCCTGGAACCGTTACATCAATGATTATGCATGACTTCGTCTTTTTCTCTACCAATACCAAATCAGGTCTCCTAGCCTCAATTACGTTATCGCACTGGATATTCATGTCCCACAATAATCACTTTATCGTTTTCTACTACTCCCTCTGGGCAATGTTCGTACCATTTTTCCTTCTTGTCAAGTCCATACTTTTCGCACAATTTCCAATGAATTAGCTTAGCAATGTTGTCATGTCTTCTTTTGTACTCCCGCTGGGCTAGTTTTTTACATTCGCAAATTAGATGTTGTACGGTCTCCCCCTTTTCCAAGCACATCCTACAAAGTGGATTTCCACTAGTTTTGTCGATCTTGTGCTTGACATAGTTTGTTCTTAACGCTTGTTCTTGGGCAGCGAATATTAGTGCCTCTGTTTGCACCTTTAGATCACTTTGCACAACCCATTTCCAAGATAACACTTTATCTATTTCATCATTCATTTCATTGTCGAACTGCCC
>RDPX01000667.1:3275-27058 GCA_003991215.1 Morbakka virulenta
TAAGTGCAGATTTTGCGATCATGTTGTTGAAACCATCGACAACTTAGTCTCGGGATGCCCAGTATTGACACCGAGTGAATATGTGAAACGTCATGATAGGGTTGGACAGTATTTGCACTGGGGAATATGTCAGCATTATCACGTAGAAACACCTACCAACTGGTACGAACACCATCCTCTGCCAGTGATTAATGGTCCAAATGTTATCATCTCATGGGACTTCCAGTTAATACTGATAGAATCATTCAAGCTAACCGCCCAGATATCATTTTTAAAGACCACCTAACGAAAACATGTACATTGATCGATATGAGCATCCCGAATGATAAAAATATCTCCGTCAAACAGTTTGATAAATTGAGCAAGTATAAGGATCTTGAGATCGAGATTGCTCAAATGTGGAATATTAAAACAACAACGGTTCCAGTAATAATAGGAGCTTTGGGAATGATTAAAAAGGGAACAGATAAACATCTTGCGAAAATTCCGGACAACCATAACCTACAGGAGATACAAGATAATCTTTGTCAACATTAAGAACCATTTTTTTTTACAAGAACTTTTATACTTTTTGATACAATTTTTAATCCTATTTGTATTATACTTTCTTTTGTATTCCACATTTATTGAACAATCAAGTTGCTCGTAGAAACCTTTGCTTGCCTCAGGTCACTGGGTGTGACCCGGTAAGTAATTGTAAATATACAGCATTCATAAGAAAACCGTACATAATAATAATATTATATATAGTGGTGTGTAACCACTCGATAATAATGATAATAATAATAATATATTTTTCATACTAATTCTTGTCACATAAATAGGTTTTTCATGAGGGAACTCTTAACTCCATCCCTAGAACATTGTGCTCATGTTTTATTTGATTTAACTTAAATTTTGAATGGAAGTCAAGTATCAAAATACGCTACTTTTCAATCAACAACTTTTCCATTCAGAAAGAAAATTTACTTGAAAATTTTGTTTTTTACGTTTTGAATTTGCCGTCATTGCACTCTGACTCAAACTCGCTCGCGCTCAGAACCTATCCGACAGGAAGAAAATTATACAATCTTTCAGCTGCTTCTGTTATGGCTTCTTGACTGGCACATTGGTATATGGTGACCCAGCATCAAATGGATGACCACCCCGTCAAGCTCAAAAGTGATTGTTTTCAGAAATTTAACTTTTTTGTAGAACGATTGATCTTTGCCTCCAGTACTACTGATAACTATTTGAGGGAAGGGAAGCCTAGCATAGAAGGCACAGGTCGAAAATCAATGTCACTCTTATGAACTTTGGCTAAATCATATAACCTAGGAAGTTGGACACCGGTTGCCTTGAATTCTTAAAATGTTCCATTTTCTGTCAGAAGTAGGGACCGTACAATTAAAATATCCGTTTTATTTGTTGAATATTGTTTTCACCAACAGATTCGAGTGGGTCTCTTCGAAGGATTCCCAGCCCCGAACTTGAGGCTGGTGTTAAGATATAAAACTTATCCATCTGTTTTTAAATGACCAACACCCCCTTCCATTTTAAGATATACGCCAATGCATATACGCCATATACGCCAAATAATACTTTGCATAACCATAACTTGCGAGATCTGATAACGCTCCCATTTCCAATGCAGGAAGAACTGAGTTTGCAAACATAGATAAAGGTCTGTCAGCAAGGGCGACCAACACACGAAGAAAACCACCTTTGACTTTTATGTTGTTTTTAGTCAGTGGGTGATTATTCAAGGCTGTTTATTGTATTTAATGTCACTGGAAGATATAAAAAGTTACAATGTGTTACAATGTTCACGAGTGAAATATTTAAACTAGGAATATTAACTATATTTTCTCACTCATAGAAGTTGGGGGAATAAATAACATAATTAAGCACTAAATGGCTTCAAATCGAATTAGCTTGTCAAAAATCTACTTGAAAGATGGCCGAAGGAACTTTCCTTTTTCAACATGTGGGCAGATTTAAAGTTGTTAATGTTGGTATTGGTAGGAATTTTAATATAGTTTTCCTCATTAACACTATTATATTGCCTGTTCTTCCTCATGTTTTGTTGATTGGCATTATTGATACCCTCAGGTACATACAATGCAGTACCAGCATCTGTTGAATATCTAAACTAATTGTTTATTTGAGAAAGAGTAGTTTGTCTCAAGATTTATAAACGCCCTGTCATACCTTTTCCTTTTATTAAGTTTTATAGGATTAAACCTTTTCTTAAATCTTTTATTGTTTTTGCACACTACAGTCTGAAATGAGCTTTTAGGATGTGTGTTTGAGCTATTTTTGGTGCCAACCCCTGTCCTGTTCTTACCGTTATGCTGTTTTACAAGCTTTCTAAATTCTTTAAATAAAATAAATAAATAGGAAAGCTAATGCTGCTTATCATCATGATGTATACTACTTGAAAAACAACAATACAAAGACACTAGTCTCTGATAAAGATATTTGGATGAAATAGATGATACTGTTAACCCCACCGCCAGGAAAAGAATAAGTAGACCCAGAGCTGAGAATATCATTGGTACTAAAATTAGATTTTAGCAGTGTATATGTTTTAAATGACTAAAACAGAAAAGGAACACCAGTGACTCCTAATGTCTCAATCATCTGAGATGCAAGCGTTAGCAACAGAATGGCTAGAACCAATATATAGGAAATGTGGGAAACAAAGGGTTCAGTTAAGAGGTATAGTTGAGTTATAAGATGCAAATTTGGTAGACGTGCAAGCATTCTCAAACTTTAATCGTAGTATATAATAGCTCCCAGGTGTGATTGATGTGCTTTCCAAATGTGGATGGATTGTGCCGCTGAAAGACAAGACAAGGAAATCATTTCCCACTGCACCAAAAAATATTTTTATAAAAGGAAGACCAACAAATGATGCGAGTAGATTTATATAAAGAGTTGACAATAAAGATTTGCCGAACGCCATGGACCTGTACTTTCAGAATGTGGGGAAAGTCATGTGATCGAAAGAGGAAAAGTATGATGAAGAAGATATTTAAATATTTTTTGCTTAGTCTACTAATGGCAATATTATTTTTCTTGATGATTTAGTGAATCAATATGATAATATAAGACATTCAACTATTAAGATGGCATCGGTAAAAGAATGAAAAATAAAAATAAAGGGAGAATGAGAGTACTGGCGAATGTTTTCCCAAATCATTATAACAGAAATGAATTTAATGCTAAATCATCTGTTGGTGATAAAGTAGAATTTCTAAGAAAAAGAAAATATTTGAGAAGGGATACACGCCCGGATGGTTGGAAGAGGGTTTTACGATTTCTTCAGCACCAAATACCATTCCGGTCACCTATAAGATGGCTGATTTAAATGGAAAGAAAATACAAGGTACCCCCTACGAGCCTGAAATACAGAAGACAAAGCAGAACGTTTTCAGAATGGAAAGGGCGGTCAAGAACTGGAAAGCTAAACCGTGAGGAAAATTGAAGGGCTATCCTGATACATTTAATTCACGGGTTATCAATGAAGAGTTGATGAGATTGTAAGGAACCCCAAAATGAAATTAAAAGGGTACTTATCTAGTATATTAATTTTTTCCTTATGGTGGTGAGTTATTTGCCACCTCTTCTTCAAAATAACTCCTTGATTTCGTGTAGTTCTCTTGCTCTGCCTAATTTTGAATACTTTTCTCATTTAAGATCAGGATGACGGCCAGTTTTGATCAATTTGATTAGCTTTTATCAGAAACGCCCATAGAATATTGATTGACACGTGATTTGTGATATACCGAACGTAATTTAATCTGATATTAATCTTATGTTTACCTTAAAGGTACTTTTTCTTATTAATTTACATAACACGGAAGTAAGACACCGTTTTTAACTTATTATCTTTTTCTGACGAGGTGTTTGGCAACTGAAAAGAAAGAAGTGGCAAAATTTTCCTTACATAGAAAATTGGTGCAGTAGCCGACATTAGCAACTATGGAGTTCTCTACCTCTAATGTGATATGCGATTTGGCAGTTTCACAGGTCTTTTCAAAGTGTGAATAGGTTAACAAATTTTGACCCTTAATATGTTTAAAATTGGAATATGTGCCAGAACCTCCCCTTTCATAATACTCTCCCATACAATTATTATTCATTTTGTGTTGACCGATTACAGTAAAATTCTCTTGAATTTTTACTCTCCGTCAAAAGCAAATGTGCTCATTTTTTCAGTCTTTGGTCACAGGTATATGGAGTATTTTTATGCTATTTTATTTGTAGTTTAAAACCATGTTTTGATTGGTTGTCTTTCCTTTCAGGTACAATCCAGGAGATGTTCTTATGATCAAACCAAACAATGTGAAGAAAGCTGTAAATGAATTCATAACACTGCTCAAGCTAGATCCGGACAGGAAAATTCGTTTGGAGAAAAATGACCCCGGTACTGATGATTTTAATCGATAATCGTACAGTAATGTTATTAAAAGGTCCAGGTAATATAAAGTTTATTGAAAAACTAATTGTGGAAAGAGACTTGCAAAAGCAAATGACATATTTCGTGTAAGCTGTTTTATAAGGTATTTAAGCTTGTCAACTTGAGATGGTATGTAGGCTTTGCATATTTTCAGGCCAATCGATAAAACTTCACCATTTTTTTTTCGGTATCGCCCTTTCATTACAGAGACGACGTCACAATTTCTGAAAACTATTATGTTTTCTTCAAACGGGTTATGACTTTTGATGACTAAGTCATTGAAACTGTTTCAGGGAGATTTCTTCCCCGTAACTTTACTTAATCTGTTTTACATACTATGTTATCATCATGGTTTTTCACAATGATAGTGAAATAAAACTCTGTTAGTTTCGATACCTATATCATCGTCAGCAGCATTATCATCATCATTATCATCATCATCGTCATCATCATCATCATAGTTGTCTGTTGTATTTATTCGTTAATGATGTTTAGTTATATTTCAAATTCTAGTACGACCCTTATCTGCTTCTTGCTGAAATTAGGGATACTTGAGGCCCTTGTTCTCGGTATAAGGCAGCTGTTGCCGAACACATAGGACAAATTTAGATAATCGGGTTTTGCTGTATTTGCCTCGGCTTCTATTTTGGATTCCTTAGATTTTTTAAAATGGAATATTCAATACGGACATTTCGGTGTTGAAACCCATGTGTGATCATTCTTCAGAAGAAATTATCTCAGGCGGATTCAATTTTGTTTTATTGTTGTTTGTTTGCTTTGTGATTTTCCAGGACTGAACACTATATTTGAGGCGACTGCGTTTTTATCAGTTAATTGTTGTTTAAGCTAATTCCATTTTTGGAAAGCAGATAAAATGCTGAAGTTTTGGCGAACTGACGTGTCTTCATCAGCCTGCAGAAATTTACTGATAGGGTTGTTGGATTATCTTTAAATCGGCACACATCCTCACTCTGGCTTTGGACTATTCAAAGACGCGTTTCCATATGATACTCATAAATAAGGTCAACAGTAAGCTGGAGCTACCAGGGAATGATATTTTCTGGAAACTTTTTTGGATTGGCCTATACCGGCCTGCAGGAGAATTAACAAGATTTCAAAATAACAGATGTTTTCTTTAATTTTTTAATTATTTTGTTTTCTAATGGGGTTATTGTTCAGTATATCTCTGAAGATAGTTTGTGTTAAAAATTGAAAGCTGCCTGGATTATGAAACTAAACCATTACTTTACAACTTCTCCTTCGTAAAGCGCTATGGCTGCGAATAGCCCTTTGCAAATCATGACGTAAAGGCGGTCCGAAAAGGCCTACTGGACACCCTTTGCTAGATCATTAAGATCGTAATATGCCTTTCTTTGACTTATTCTCCTTATCTTTCTCATTTCCACGTCTTTGATTAATTATTGCTTACGCTAGATATACCTGCTTAAGGTCGTGTAAGGTTCCTAACAATTACTAATTACATTTACTTTTTGTACGTGGGGCAACAAATGGGAATACAGGAACATGTAACAATATGTTAAGTCGGACCTACATCTAATGTACTTTGACGACTCTGATGCCCTTTTTCATTTAAACATGGTTACTTTATCACGCTTCAGTAGTGCAGCTCCTGTAACTCATTTATTTTGGAACCCATCGACAGGAGATTTCAAAGAACAAGCTCATGGTAAATGTAAAAACTGCATTTCCTAGCAATCAGTACTGACGTCTAACGTATTAGTACTTCAAAATACGAAAGACACATGTTACCTGGATACTTTTTTTATTACTTACAATTAGTTTAATTGAAGGGTAAACCCTCTACTTTTTACTATGTTAATTTACAGATTTTGATGTACCCAGATGCTTTCAAAACTTTGCCACATTGAGGGAGATCATCGAGAAACATCTGGATATACAAGGAGTACCAAGACGTCATTTCTTTGAACTTCTTTCACATTTTACACCTTCCGAATTAGAAAAGGAAAGATTACAAGAGTTTTCAAAGTCAGAAGGGCAGGTGAAGCACTTGTTTTTCTTGTTTGTATTTTTCATGTAATTTGCTATATTTTTAACAGAGGAAAAGATTGTATATATATGTTTCCTCTAAACATACAGCTTCCCTGGCAAAATTTCGAACCCCCGACATTTAAGTATCGTTTTGACATATGTAAATTAAACGATAAAAATGAAATTGAACACATATTTGTAGGACTTTTACAAAATCATTTTACCCCCCATCAAGATCACTTTTGACCGTGAAATTATCCTTAAAGTTGAACGTTGAAGAATTTGAATCAAGAATTGTTGCACGATGTTCGTGACTATTTGTTGGAATAATAACACAATAATTTTAAACCAAATTAGGTTTTTGTACCGTCAAAACATAAGCCTTAATTAATGACTTCACCCTGGTGTAGACTGACCTTCTTGAATGTTTCAATTCATTGGTATTACCCAGAACACGTGGTTATCACTGATAGTACCACTTTAAATTAAATTTGACTGACCGAGCATTATCTGTTTAGACCTCGAAATTACTGCGATTATACCTCTGCACCTTGTGATTACTTGTATCATTCCTCTTCACATAGTTACCTTTGATTATATTCCTCTGCACTAAAGTCTCTTAGTTATTTTCTCATTACAATGTAATAATGATATAATTCTTGGTAAATGATGATTTTACAAGGATAGATTGCCGGCTATAGATTGGATAATGAAGAAGCTGGCCTCAATTCGATCTTCATTTATTACAATTATTTTTGCCACTTTATCTTTTTGACTACTGTTAGCAAATTACGTTTACGAAAATGCGTAAAACATTTTCCCGCCATTTATAATTTTAGGAAGATCTTTTAAGCTATTGCACCAGACAAAGAAGATCATACTTAGAGGTAAAGTCCAGTTGCTTATTTTAGAAATGTTGTGGAATTCTTGCCTCATTATTTTTTGCCATGTTTCTCTGCTTGTTGTTTGCTATAAAAGATGCAATAGAGTTTGTACTTAGCATTGCGATTTTTATTACCAGAGTTGCTTTTATTTATTTTTATTACCAGATCAGGACATCCATAAACAGTTACTAATAAAGCTTTGTACAGAAGAACCCCCACAGTGAAGGAAAAAATATTGCATTTGTCGTCAGCCTGATCAAAATAAAATAATCAGTCATTATTTTAAGAAGAAGAATTGCTGTCGTTGTTATTTTCTCCGCCGTCACTTATCTAACGAAGGAAACCATCACTGTCAATAACGATTTTATCATTATTGTCATCGTCACTATCAACCCTGCCCTAATGATCTCTAATGCCCTCAACTTTATTACCTTCATTTGTTCATATCAAGATGATGACAGTCAGGTTTACAAAAGTCCAGCTTGTAAGAAGAACAGTGACCACAACATCGTATATAATTAAGATACACAATGCCTAATGCATATATATAATTGAAGCCTGCTTAAATGCCATATGGGAGCACAATGCCAGGAAAACGCTCTCATATGAAAATATTTGGTAGCCAATATTTGATTGTACGAGAGGCAAAACTGCACCATGGACTCCCGAATATACGGAGAGAAATCCTGCTTTCGGCCTATTTATATATTTTTTCTTTAGTTTGATTGTTAGAATCTACAAGGATGCCATGCATCCAATTTTTTTACGTTCCTTTACATTTGCTTTCCCTTGAGCGTTTTGTCCTTGTTTTCAGTACGCAATTTATGTTGTATTAACCCCACACACGTTTAATTAGAATCATACAAAGGAATTACGGAAAAAACAGTATTCCGTACTGTTGGAAAGCTTGTATGGTACACATTAACACATGTATTGTATTTTTTTGTTAACTTCTTCAAAGTCATGGTATGTCATTTGCCAGAAGCATAAACTATTTGAAGGATTTTTTTTCCTTACAGGTATTCCAAGATTTTCCGTTTGCTACATCCAGCGTGACTCTGGACTATCTCTTTGACTTAATTCCATTGTTGAAACCAAGAGCCTTTTCAATCGCATCCTCGCAAAAGGTTTGTTTTTAGTTAACCTTGTTATCACACGTATAGTTGAACTTCTTAAAATTATATCGGGATCGTTGGTTACACAAAATGTATATGTTTTTGTAAAGCTTGTGCTTTTTGCTTATGCGAGGAAGGCATCTGAGGGTAGACTGCCCCTCGTCAAAACCACAAGAGCTGTCACGAGGCAACAAGTCACATAGGTGCAATAAATCTGTCTGATTTGGTATGACAGGTCATTGATAGGGGAAATGAATATGTAGCACATGCGTCTTAAAGGATCATAAAGGTTATATGTACGTTGAAGCTAGGTGTGGTTATTTGAGGTATTAGTATACAAAAACCTTGTTTTTAGCCTAATATTTGGTCATGGTTATCCTTATAAACACAAGTGAGAAATAAGAGTTGACAGGTCATTAAAATCTTTTTAAGGGAAATATCGGAAACCTAGAGAATTCTTTTTTAAGACATGGTCATTGTTCAGCAGGTATTAATTTTATTTAAACAGTATATTTAATTTGTTTCCCTTGTAATTACTGATGTGACACTGATATCAGAGCAAATTTTTCCAATGTCATCATTTCCTGGACCCACGCATATGTGGAAGCTTCTTAGCGAAGCTTTGCAAAATACATATTTATTATTCATTAGCACAGTCTGAACCTAAGTAAGCCAGATGAATGCTGCAGTTCCCTGGAAGCTCTCTACAGGTCTGAAGAACTTCTTCCTCGTGGACCTGTCAACACGCCAGGTCTCTCCTCATGTGTTCTGATAAGTCGGACTGAAAGTGCTTCAGCGTTGTTAGAAGAGTGCCTCAAGGGCACACTTTAAATCCCAAATGTGGAACGTCGTAAACGTTTGATGTCTGAGTATGCTATAGCCTCTCATCAGTCTCACAATTGGCACCTGTTCTTCTCTGGGAAGGAAATGGTAGGCACCCTACTTGTTGTGCTTTGGGTGTTGTTGATGCGATCTTTTTCTGCTTCTTTTTCACTGTGGTAATAAGTTGAGAACCGTCCTTTTAGAATGGCCTTCTGAGTTTTGGGTTCATCTTTCAAGGTAATGGTGATTCCGCCCCCTTCATTTCTGATAGCCTCTTCTGCTGAACTGACTGTGTAGTGTTTGCCCAGTGCTCCGATGGGTAAGCCTGCTCCTTGTACTCCAGGGTCACGGTTTTCCTTCTAGGTTCTGATTGTGTTGCCTTTTTAAGGATGCCTGTTACACCGTCTCTGACTGTAAAAAAGCGTTCTCTTCTCCAGGCTGGCACTGTAGAGTGTGCTGTGATTTCTACGTTTTCTTGCTGTAGTAGTTTAGGTTCCGACCTCCTCATTCCTCGTGCGCTGTGGACAAAAGTGGTGCATTTTAGTCAGCGCTTGATAGGCGCTGACAATCTCTTGTGTGTGGGGTGGTTTTTAACCCTCTTGAAAATGGCGGCTTGTACCATGACTTAGCTGTCTCGCATCCTGGTAAGGCTTCCAAGGTACAGCCTTTTTTGAGTGGTATGATCAGCTCATAACGACATTCTGGAGACATGTTTCATGAGCGCTGTACACTTGGTGATCTGCTGTTTCCAAGTCATTCATGGGTCAAAGGTATGCGGTTAACTTGACCTGAAGCAGATTATGTACGTTTACCATGAGGCGTGCGCTCTGTTCCTTTGTTGCCAGGCTGAAGGTCGTGTACATTGTTTTCTTGGCATTGATGGCCACCAGCCACCTCTTTGGCTACCTCTTAATTTTTCTTAGTGCTTCCTGCAACTTTTTAATGACTTTTCTCTATCTCCTGGGATACGAGATATTTGATTGCTTTTTAAGCTACTGACGCTTTTAGAGTGATTGCCAATCGTGCAACCGTTTTGTTCGTGCTACTTTCGCCGTTGAAAGATACTTATTTTTTATGTATTTAGTTTGCTCTTGTTTTTTATTGGAGGTTTCCAAGACCAGATCGCTTCTTATCGTTGCAACCAATGAGGCTGTGTCTAACTTCCTACCAATAGTGCTGTTAGTAAGAAGTTATATCAAGTGTTATGACTCCATTTTTACACAAGTATGAGTCCTCTGAGTCCGGTAAATGATGATTTTATACACGGAAACATCGCAGCTATCGTCAAAAATCTGTGTTGTGTATTTCGTTTAATATGATCTGATATTTTTTTAATATTGGAGAAAACTAACAAGGTAGTTGAATTGACGATATGTTTTGATGTGCTGAAGTCATATGGATGTTATATTAATGTGATTGTAAACATTTTTATTGCGCTTAATCAATCAAGTGGAGTTTCTTTGAATTTGTTCCAATATTAACAAGTTTACATCAGGTTGGTTTCACATGGTAGAGAAGTGGTATACAGCTCTACGTATTGTATCTTAAGTCAGGAATGAGGTGATCAAAATTTTAATTATAGTTATTTTTGAATTATCGACTTTTTGACAGGTTATTGTAACACTGATCATTTAGTAGTTTCCCCAAAGAGGAATCAAAGTGTGGTTCTGAAAGATTTGTTTCGTGTTATGTGTTTGGAGTGTAGTTTCATTTGGAATGTTTTTGTTAGTGGTATTAATGGGAACTAACAGTTTGATGGGCCTTATTACAGTGGAAAAGAACAACATATGAATGCCTTATACTACCCATGTGAAACACTGTAATACCTTGCCATGCTGTGTTTCATTTAATAATAGCACAGTCTTATCCATTGGTCTACAAATTCATTTTGTCATGTCGTTGTTGCCCCTCAAAGATTTACTAGAATTGATGCAATTCGCCACACTCGACCTTTGTCTCTGTCTTTTTCTTGTTCCGTCTGTTCTTTATTATTTAAGGAAGCTGGGTTAAAAATAAAGTAGCAAAGGAAATAACTCCAACTGTCTGACTGAATTGGGGCGTTTTCATGTGGTGTACGCACGAGAATTTTGATACGCGGTGCTGGTTTTTAAGCATTTCAGGGATGCAATGTGTATCAAGATTATCAAAGGATTCCATTACATAATATTCATGTAAAAACCGATTCCGTTAAATTTTGGATGGTTAATGACTAGTTTTAAATGAATTGTGTTGATGACAGCTTTGAAGCCGCAAGAGGTATGGTTTTGGTCTTTCAAACACAGTAGTTGTGCTGTGAATGAGCTAGTTTTATGTGGTGTGAAAGTAAGTTTAGCCAGTCAATTTGAATACCCGAAAACTGAGTGAGCCTGTTTAGTACTTAAGCCCGAAATATAGACAGGCGAGAAACCCTGTGTTTAGAGGATGTGTTTAGAAGGGGGATTTTACTTTCTTTCCTTTTTTTTAGTTTACACTAAAAACGCTTATATGCTGTTACATCTACAAGGCTCTGGGAATTATGCGTGGTATATTTTATTGTAGTAACATTGAATTAGGTGCTGGTTCTAGGGGGAAATAGTAGTAAGGTCTTTGTTAGGTAGTTAGGTAACACTCTATATCTAAAAGTTTAGTTAACATTTCTCAGGGTGCATTTCTTTTATCTCATTTTTATTAGGTTTCCCCAAATTCAGTTCAAATCTTGATGGCAGTAGTGAATTATAAAACAAAACTGGCAAGGCCTCGTGAAGGGGTTTGTTCAACATGGCTATCAGAACTACGCCCACAGAATGAAAATGCCGTTAGCGTACCAATCTGGATTACAAAGGGATCATTTTCATTTCCAAAAACTGAACCCTTAATCATGGTGGGACCAGGTATTCAATACGTTAGGTTGTTTTTATCCATTAACATAAAACAGAAGTAAGGCTTTTGCCACAGAGAAAAGCAGAAGAGCAGGATGAAGAAAATAGAGAGCAAAAGAGAAAGGAACGAAAACAGCTTTTAAAAACTTTAGACCAGAAATGATAGCCATAATACGCCCTATTTTAAAATTTATCTATTTCAAAATATTGTGAAACAGATTTTGACATTTTAATCAGTGGTGTTTAAGACTGGTCGAGAAGTCTGCAAATGCTTACCAAAAGATATTTCTTAGCACACAGAATTTTTGCATTCAATATTTTTTGGATGCAATATGATTTTCAAGTTTGGAACACAATTTTGAAATAGTCACATTTCCTTTGACTCAGTTAACTTTAATGGAGCTAACGAACATCAACTGAGCAAAGATGTAAGAGCTTCATGACTTTATCGTGTCATGAGTTGTATGCTTTTTCTCAAGCTACTGAAGTAACTAGGTACGGCTGTTTTATATCTTGACAGTGCGGACCTACGTATGGACATATGTTTCAAACTGTACAGTAAAGTTCTTCTGTAAACGTTATAGAGTTTTCAAACAGACCTAACAGACACTGCTGTTAAACATCGTTATTGCTAAGTTGTTTTCGTATATTTGTTGCATATAACTACCTGCCGCCCATAATTTTCCTCATCATGAAAAAATTGTTTATTTAAATACTGCTCAGGTTTCACCTTATTGTATTATGTTACTTCGATGTGTATAGAATAGATTGTGTTATAGTTGCTAAAAAATCGAACGATCATTGAATTTAATTCATATTACTGCTTTATACTCCACAAGAAAAGATACAATGTAATTAACTCGCTACCATGAGCCCATTTTTGTGACATCGATATTATACTCCATGGTTGTAGATTATATCTAATTATTTCACAACTCTATCCTTGCTACGTAACCAAGGCAAAATGATGTATTTAGAGAAAATGTATTTCTCGACGTTGATGAGTGAACCGTATAGAAAGCAGTTTTTGTCACTGGTTGCTGATCATTCTATTCATTTGGGACATCACACCCAAAGCAAGTTACTACGGTGTTGAACTGCAAGTGCACGATGTTTATACCATACGTACGGTGTACAGTGGTATGCATTACATACATTTTATTCTTGCTTTTGACTTAATGTAATGACTACAAAATTTTGTTTTGTTAATCATATTTAGTAATAGTTATTGCTCTGATAGGTCTTTGCTTCGTAATTGGCGTTTTGGATTATCACGAAGAACAAGTTAGAAGGAAAAAAGGAATGTTGTAACTTACACATTGTGTTTTTTGTCGTCTTGTAGTTTATAAGTCAGGAAATTGTCTGTTGTTCAGGAACAGGTTGTGCCCCATTTCGATCGTATCTTCAGGAATGGTCAAGTGATGAGACATTACGGAAAAATCAAGGTAAGTTACCCAAAATATCCATTTGCTCATAAAAGTGCCGTTTGTATCATAGCTACACTTACGTGCATACATACATTCACACAATATAGACACACAGACTTATACAGAGAGAACTTGAACAGATAAACAGATACATAAATAAATTTAA
Organism: Morbakka virulenta; assembly: GCA_003991215.1. Classification (NCBI taxonomy): domain Eukaryota; kingdom Metazoa; phylum Cnidaria; class Cubozoa; order Carybdeida; family Carukiidae; genus Morbakka; species Morbakka virulenta. Next base: position 17,002 of record RDPX01000667.1, read on the forward strand.
TGAGAAGGGTAGTTTAAGATTTACGAATTGAAGGGGGGATAGTTATGCACAGTCCTTTGGAAGGATACCCTGGTGTTGACGTAGTTAAAATCAGCGTACGTTTCACTTTTTTATCCATTCCTCCTCGATATTCGAGGACCTTACATGTAGAATAATTCCTGAATTTTATTTGTGACACAGCTAAGACTGATAATTTTGTGAAACTGTTGGCCAGTGTATTCTCCTTACCTTGTATTGGAAGGGTGAATCATTAATGCTTCTTTTCATGCTAGCTTTCGGACTGGACACAGTTTGCCTGGTATCTGCAGATCCAATCGGGGGCAAACTTAGTTTCAGAAAATAGCGATAATTATTTGAGTTAACATATATGGTGGATTTTCTTGAAAGATCGTAGTTTAGCTTGTGTAGCCAGATTGGCCGAAGCATTGTTCTAAAAACTAATAGCACTTTGGCACCCTCCAATAGTTTGCTTTTTTTCTTCTTATCGGTCAGTATCACATCACTGTTTATAGCTCCACTTTACAATTTTCCAAATATTGGAAGAGTGTTTAAGCCGATCATGTTTTGTAGAAAGAATGGGATTGTTTACAGGACTACCGTTGATATGAAAAACAAATTATTAAAACCTAACAACAGAATAGACAGGCCGTTGAGGTAGGCAAGGTTTGTTGAATTTTTTTCAGATATGCCGATAATAGTAAGATAAGGATTCCAATAGGTGGTAAGGTGTTTCAAAAGCTGATAGGAAAAGTGGAAAATGTGCGGATAGTAAGATGTATTAGTGCGCTGGTAAAGGAAGGTGAATCGAATAAAATGAAGATCAAGATTTAGTGAAAATAAAACAAATTTGTATGAAAATTGACAGTTGAAATTTTCGGTTGGTTAGTACTTTGATATTTTTCAGGAATCTTTTTGGTTTTTTGATATTTTTGCGAAATATTTCTATAAAGCGAGTAACAGTTACCTACCTCCGGTTATTCCAAGTCAAACGGTTGAGCGTATCAGTGTTGCATCGTGTTTGTTTAATTTTTTAAAAAGTTTTGTACGACGAATAATAAAAAATGATAAATAATGGTATTAACCTGAATTGTTGCATTGCGGTTTTCTGTTTCTTTTTGTAGAATGCTGTATGTTTTTCGGTTGCCGAAACAGACGTAAAGATTTTCTTTTAGAAAGCGATTTCCAGCAAATGTTATGTAATAAGCTCTTAACTACTTTTACAGCATTTTCTCGTGACCAGGTAAGATTAGATAAACGGCATCGTGGAACAGAAATAACTTTTTTTTCTCGTGCCAACATTACTCCTTGCAGAAAATATAGAAAATTATTATGTTGTTATTTAGTTAAAAAATTATGGGACAAATAGCAAAATAACTATAGGTCAAATGGCATAGGGAGTAGAATGGGCTCCTGTAAACCGTGGTGAAGGTAGGCATTCTAGGAGACACCACCTCTGATATCAAAGGCATGGAATGTGTAATCTAACAATTTCAGACAGTATCTCTCATAGGTATGAACTGTTCTAGCAAGTGGATGCCATTTCCCCTTCTTTGGTTAGGAGAGGTACAAACTTTATGATACTAAAACCTCGAAACAAAGCAGTTTGTTGGCCATCCTGCTATTGCCTGTGGCCTGCTGTATGGCTCATGAGTTGTAGAGAGTGGTATAGGTGTTGTACAAGCCTATGTCACTTAATTCCCTTGATGTACAGATGTCTCTTGACTTGTTCTTGAGATTGTCATTCTATTTACTGAAAGTTCTATGCCGACGGAAGACTTGTGTAGATTTAACCAATTGGAAGCTCACAGCTACAAATCTGCACATAGGCTACAGGAATCTTATCTTAACATCGTTGTTGTGTCTTACTGTGACAGGGGTATACTCCGATGCAGGTTCTTGTGACTGAGCAGCCCTTTTAGGGATAGCACTGCTCACTGTAATTCTCGGGAAGGTGTTAGAAAAGGTGCATCAAACATTGGGTGTCACATCAACACTGGTTAGCAGCCTGCGACTGATGGACGTTCATTTTAGCAGGACGACAAATCATGGAAGAAACATTAAAACATTTGCAAAAAATCGAGTGAAATTAAGTGTTTGCTGTTGGAATGTAAGGACCTTATTGGAGCAAAAAGTATGTAATCGACCAGAAAGAAGAACAGCTCATGTGACGAAAGAACTTGAAAGACTGAACATTGATACTGCAGCTCTCTCAGAGACACATCTCCCTGGTGAAGATCAGCTAACTGAAATTAAATCGGGTTTCACACTTTTCTAGGTTGGCAAGCAGAAAGGTGAACGTCGTGATGGTGGTGAAGGTTTTGCAGTCAGAACAGCCTTATTAGAAGGTGTAGAGTGCCCCTGCAGCATTTCTGACCGCATAATGAAACTTCGAACTCCCCTCATTTGTGGTAGATATCCAACCTTTTTCTCCGTTTATGATCCAACAATGCAAGCTAGTGAAGAAGCCGTTATGCCCTTTTATGAGGATCTGCGTAATGCTGTCAGTTTTGTTCCAGTTTATGAGAAACTTGTTATTCTGTGTGATTTCAATGCTTGAGTCGGTAGTGATTTTGAAGCTTGGGATACCCTTGGTCGCCATCGCATTGCCAAAATGAATTCAAATGGCTTGAAGCTACTTCAGTTCTGTTCCGAGCTCTATTTGGTCACAGGCAGTACACTTTTTCTACAGAAAGTTAGGCACAAGGCTAAATGGACTACATGGGCATATGATCGACTTTATTATCACCAGGAGGGGTGACCGTTGTGATGTGTGTAATGTACGTGTGACGAGGAGTGCGGAATGTGACACTGATCATAAAATGGTTGGCGGGAAGTGTAAACTGTATATCCGTAAAAAAGTTCGGATAAATGGGGTGAAACTTCCAAAGCGAATCGACGTAGCCAAACTGAAAGACCTGGATATGTGTAGAACATTGAAAGACAAATTTGATGAGATTGAATTTGATGGAACGTGGAAGAAATTTAAGAACTAAGTGTAGTCAGTGGGAGCAACATTTCTTGGCTATAGAAAAAAGAAGTATAAGGACTGGTTTGGTGGCAATGACCACAAAGTCAAGCAGCTACTAGAAAGTAAAAGAAAGATGTATGAAATTGTTCTTAAAGATACCAACTTAGTTCATCCTGAAACAGAGACGGCCTTCGAAGGACACAAAGCAGCTTTGCAACGCGACCTTAGAAGAATGATGAATGAATGGTGGTCACAGATTTCTTCAGAAATTCAAAGAGCATATGACGCTAAGGACATAAAGCTGTTTTATGGTCTATTTCGCGAAGTATTTGGCCCTCCAAATCTTGCGTGGTTCCTCTAAAGTCAAAAGACAACAGGGACATTATCAAAGAATCAAAAAAGAGTCTGCAGCGCTGGCATAAGCACTTTGACGATTTGTTTAATAATCCTTCGGTAGTGGATACGAATGTCATACAGAACCTCCCACAATGTGCAGTTACGTTTCGAATGGATCGACTACCAAGTCGTGAAGAAGTAGAAATCGCTCTCAAGCAAATCAATACAGGCAAGGTGGCCTACAAGTTGAAATTCTAAAGATTGGAAGTGAAAATGTGACCAATGCAGTATTCAGTCTTATTACTAAGACCTGGCATGGCACCAACGTATCCAGGGATTGGATAGATGGTATCGTAGTGTCTCTGTTTAAAGGGAAATGAGAGAAAGGTGTATGTGATCACTATCGAGGTATTACACTCCTAGAAGCTGTGGGGAAAATTTTCTCAAGACTGCTGTTAAAGAGGCTAATGGAAGATATCTGTCCGGCAACCATTCCTGAATCGCAAGTGGCTTTAGACATGGCAGAAGGACATGAGGACATAAAAGCTCATGTTCTTTTCAATGGAGAACTGTCTGAGGAGATTCCTATTGATAACGGTGTTAAACAAGAGTACATTCCAGCACCAACACTTTTCCCCATATTCTTTGCTGTAATGCGTTCACATGCATTCTGACTGTGATATAGGTGGGGTTTTTTGCAATTTAGAACTACTGGAAGTGTTTTCAATTTGAGAAGGTTTAACTTTAAGTCAAAAGTCTGTCATAGTCTAATCAGAGAATTTCTATATGCTGGTGGCATTGACTTTCTTGCTTGTTCTGCTGAAAACATGCTGCTTATTATAGATCGTTTTTCCGCCTCATGCATTGTGTTTGGTCTTAAAATTAATCTGAAGAAGACAGAAATCATGTACACACCAGCGCCTTGTGAACCATATATTGTACCAGATATCCGTGACTGTGGCAGTTTATAAGGTGTGGTAGACACCTTTGTGTATCTTGGTAGCACCCTGTCAAGAGATGGTTCCCTTGATGCAGAAATACACCAGAGGATTCAGAAAGCCGCTGTTGCCTTTGGAATGCTTGAAAAACGAGAGACATGGACCGCACATCGAAGACATCTCAAACTACTTTAACACTTTCATCAGACGTGTTTAGAGACGCATACTCAATATCAAGTGGCAAAGCCAAACACCTGATAGTAAAGTTCTTGTCAGAGCAGGATACACAAGTATCGAGTCAATGGTCATTGCCAATTATATGCGTTGGGCAGGCAATATGGTTCCTATGGAGGACGATAAACTCCCTAAGCAACTGTTTTATGGGAAACTTCAGACTGGGAAGCAACCACACCACAAACTTAGAAACTAGGAATAGACCTTAAAAATTGGGAAAGGCTAGCCTTGGAAAGAGCGACTTGGAGAAGGCACATGAAGACAGGTTGTACATTGTTTGAAAATAGTCGCGTGGTGCATGAACGATTAAAGCATAGATTGCGCAAAGGCTAGGAAAACAACCTCGAAGAAGGCACAAAGAGCTGGAAATGTGACAAATGTGATCGTATTCTTCTACCAAAAGCTGGCTTTGTCTATCATTTGAAGTCCCATGTAAGATCAATGCCACTTTCTAACCACCCTCCAAGGCCACACAATCTGCCATGTGTGATGTGTGACAAGGTTTCCAAATCAGTGCCAGGTCTCAAAAGGCACATGGCTGTACACAGACAGCAAATTTCACAAAGTGATACCATCAACACAGTGGAATCTTCTTTCATCCGTCACGTATGTTTCAAGCTTTGCAGATCAGGAACTCCTCTCCAAAGTCTCCTACAAGGACTCGCAAGGAAAGACAGAAATTTTACTGACAACAGCTGAAGTCATAGACGGCAATCATCTGTCAAGATGGAGCCATCACCATGTATCCATCTACCCATCCCTCTATCTATTTATCTTTCGATCTATCTATTTATTTATCTATCTATCAATCTATCTATATATCAAAATATCAAAATATCTATCTATCTATTATTTTTAATATATTTATTAAGAAATTTTAAATTATTTCTACGAATAAAAATTAGATATTTGTTGTCTCCTACAGTTGTTTTAATTTTCATAGTAAAATTAATGATCTCGCGCTTTTTTTTCGTATTAGAAAAATAAAGTGTATGTACAGCATTTGCTGAAGGAGAATGGCAAGTTAGTTTGGAATTATCTTAACAAAGGAGCATTTGTTTATATAGCAGGGTAATTAATATTTTGTATAGTTTACATAGGTTCTCAAATTTCAAATGTGTTTGGTTAGAAATTATATGCTATGTGGGTGATTGTTGTTTGTTTCTTTTTGTCGGTTAAATACACAATTTCCTGTAACAGGTTCAAGGTCTTGCATTGTGGCATTTGACCTACTGTTGCCTCACATATTCGGTCATTTTAAAGTAGCGTATAGTAAATTACCACTGACAAATACAGCATCAGAGGATGATTTTGACGGTACTTCAGAGAGAGATAATTTTAGTAAATTTTATTGTTTATGTTTACCTTCTGGTTTGTTTTTTTGTCAATTCTTGTTTGAAATTTGTTTGTTTTCACATTCGTTCCTCAAGATTTCGTTATAATTTTAGAAGTAGAGTGCCTTAATGATTAGGATGTTGGTTTGTTGTCCAAATAGCTCAGATTGAATTCCCAAACCTACAGGCAATTGTGTCTTAAGGCACCTCAGTTTTTAACCTCATGATTCTGATACACAAGTACTGTCAAACTGGGATTAATTGTTTATACTGACCTTGGGTAGAAGAAGCTAGTGAATTACGAAACATATCACTCGAGTCGACCAGTTCTACTTATATTTCAATTGCTTTTGACTTTTCCTCCATTGAAAATATTGACCGTTTTTTCACCATGTCAGGAACGCAAAGCAGATGCCGAACGATGTTACAAGGGCTTTAAAAGAGATTGTAGAGATTGAGGGAAATCTTAATGAACAGGAAGCTGAAACGTATATCCGTAAACTTGAACTTGGAAGGCGACTTCAGTGCGAAACGTGGTCATGATTCACTGTGATTTTACCAGTTCTGTTTCGGATTACTAGCACAGGAGCTTATTTTTAGTTTGCGACTGATTTTTGACTACTTATGGTACCATTCGGAGCTCTTTAGATGATAATAACTCATGACACGTTATAGTACGCTAAACAAATCCCTTCCCTTTAACATTTTGCAGCTCAGAGGCAACGTAGTTGTATTGGTTGTATTGTTTGTAATGACTATCTCAATGTCAACGCCAGTCTTAAACACAACTAAGATTTCTTGTTAAGCTGCTAAGTGAAAAAATGAGAGAGTCCTTAAATAGTTATATAATCAGCCTATGCAGCGTTACTGTAATTTATAACTCAAAGTCGTGAAACACTTCTAATCCCTGTTTCCCCCAGCATTTAAGTAAAAAGAACGTTTGACAGCGGATGTGACATCACATACTTTCTAAATTTGCAAATGTGATACTTGACTTTCAGTCACTGGAAAATTACTAACGGTTGTTATCACTATCGTTATTGAAAAAAGTCATTCTCCACGTACCTTATGAAGAGACTGGCAACCATTTAAATACGTTTGACTTTGATAACAAGAAGTAAATTAATTGACTAGAAGTGAAATAATACTAATTTGCTACTTTAAAGATTAGAAAATTCTTTTTAACTTTCAAGTCGATGTCTCCCTTGCCCAAATATGAGACCTTACCCCATAAACCAATGGGAAACACCACACAGCCCATTTTCAGAACTGTTTGCGATCCACTAAAATGTGAGCAGAGTTTTGCAGGTTGTAAAATTAAAATTACTTTTTAGACCGGTTTACTTTAAAAGGGAATTTTGTGACCTGTACCAGAATATATTTATTCAGATTGTGTTTAGAAACATAGAAGTTAATGGAAGTCACGTCGAATGTGCTTGAATGAAGCTAAATAAAGATTTTGTTTTAATTACTATTGAAATCTGTTTTTTCTTTTCTGAAAGAACAGAAGCTTATTCACTTTTGACCATTTACATTTATCTAAAATCTAACAGAAAGTTTTATTGCAGTACGAATAGGTTGTAAAAGCACTTTTCCTTTACTGCGTTCCCATTTTGAAGGATTCTAAGTTTATAGAGATTTTTGGAAGACTCCTTAAACGAAATGGATGTTAGATTTCTTCATTGTTGTTTTTGTAGTTTGAGCTTTAAATTAGATTTTGTAGAAAGTTGTCAAATAGAAACCTGCACTATATTCATCTGTTGTTGCACCTAGCACTTTTTACATGCGTCCTTCTTCACTATGATAGACTGGTGCTGGTTCTTTCGTCAGTTGGTTAAGCTTTGTCAAAACAGGGAAACATCACCACTGCATCGTGTATCTACATTTTGAATCTAGTCAAAGTGAGACGGTTGGGTTCAATCAGACTTTTCTCAGCCCAGTCATCCGTTTGACACTTACACTTATTCGATAAGCCCATTTGACATTCATTGTTTTAATAACGAACTCAGCCGACAACCTTTTGATGACCTATTAAACTACGAACTAGGTGCGAATATCATACTAATCGGAACACAAAATTTCTTTGGAGAGCAGCAGGCAAATGATAATAGAACTCCATAAATGGATGTAAGGTATCTTATTTCCTCCCCATTTTCTCCCCACGACCAACTTCCCTCCCATTTCCTCCAAGTACACCCCGTTGAAAACCACTGACATAAAGGCCTTCTGGCTTTTAACAATATGTAAGATAAATTCTAGCTCAATAAAAATCTGCAAGTACTTGCTAGAAACAGCCTCACTATCAGATAGCCTGGTGAGTCGGTTACCGCACCTTTCCTTGAGGAATCCAAGAAGAAAGGTAACCCTATCGTTTTTTTTCAATATGGTGGCGTCAGCACACTGAAAGAGATAATATTGCTATCAGTCAGCGGTTGTATGAAAAATTTTTCATCAGGGGTAAGGATACTTTGTTTGCTGTTATGGACCAATTAGCAATATGTGAGATACTTTCAAGCTCTATAAATAATCCAAAATAGTTGGTGTTCTCTACCAATTGCTTTTTGATGTGGTTTACTTACAAACGTACTTTCGGTGACTTGCCTGAGGAACCAGAAAACTTTTCATGGTAAACAGCTGATTTTACCGCTCTCCCACTACATTTCATAAAAACGGGTAGTTGCATGTGTGCAGTGACGTCTGCAATGAAAAATGAAATGTCTCTGTATAAAAACACCAAAGCCATTTAAGCCATTTACGAGAAATCCGCATTTAAACAAACAGGCACACACACCTGTTGATAGAATAATACATTTCCGACAATAGCTTTGCCAGATCTTGCCCAATACTTGTACTGAACTTCCACTGCTTGTAAATAAATTGCCTTAATGATATATTTTGTTTTTGTGATGACATTTCGTAGCTGTGTATTATGTAAAATATTAATCATCACTAATACCTACAATGACTGTAAATGGCTCATAATCTCACTTGACAGTAAGTGTGAAGACATGAATTAACGCCATATACACTTCGTTTTCATGTACAACGTATTAAAAGAAATTACTATTGATTACTATTAAAGCTACTATTAATTTGTCAATATAAAATAAGCTTACAACAGACTAGTATTTCATGCGATATTAATTTGGAAGTTTCAATATCTTCATTGGCGCAAAGAAAATGTAAGGGCTCAAAACAACTTTTCAGAAAGACTGTCTTAAATATTTCTGAAAAGAATTATCGCTAGGGAGAAATGTCGACAATTATATAGTGACATATGGTCGTAAAAAGACATTTCTTTGAAACTGAACAACAATTCATTGCAGACATAACTTAAGAAAATCAATTTTGTAATTTTAAGCTGCTGTTTGTACATTTTTGTTTGGTCGTGGTTGTTGTTTTCTGTCGGGTCAGTCAATTTCTTCAGACAGGTTCACCCTGCTATTATGTAGGGGCGCTCTAAAAGTTGATTACAATTGAGGCGGGCTATACAAATGTGTTTAACTTTATAAGGAAAGAGGATAGAATTGAAGGAGATTTTGTAACGCATCAATTTTTTTATGAAATTGTCCTGTCAGTGTTAATCGAGAAGTCCCATAGAATAGTGACGTCCTCAGAGTTAACGACTGGCGAAGGCTTATGTTCATACCAATTTTGATGTACAGGTAATCTCAATTTTGATGTACAGGTAATCTGGTAATGCTGACATATTCCGCAGTGTAGGTATTGCCCAACTCGCTCATGTCGATTCACATACTCGCTAGGGGCCAGTATGGGGCATCCGGAGATCAAGTGAGATCATAGTCTCAACGAATTGGTCACAAAATCTACACTTAGGGTCTGCACCATTGTGTAGTATGTTTGCCTGGTAGTCCCTGGTGAAAAGGCTTTGATCTTGGGCTGCGATAATGAAGCCTTCCGTCTCTGCTTTCAGACTTGAACTTCGGAGCCACTGATGGGTAGCATTTTGATCAACACCAGCATTGCGACTCCGAAGGACATACTGGCCATGCAAAGCCTTCTGGCTCCATCATTATCAGCAAGTTGTTGGTTTCCGAGTTTCTTTGCCTTTTTGTTTGACAGATTTTGCAGCCTTCGTGGCTGGTGTGTTCTCCCCTATTGGCTGTTGAATATCAATATTGAAATCGTTAGCAAATTCCCTAGCTTCTTTACAAATTGAACGAAGTCTTTTTCCATTCTCATGGTTAAAAACGAGCTGTAACATCCAGTCATCAGTAGTGTCCAAG